>JARPMJ010000269.1:105000-140000 GCA_033366665.1 Phoxinus dragarum
ATGAAAGCATTGACAGCCACTACCGTGTAGGACTCTCCACTGTAGGTCCCCTACTCTAGAGTGCAAAAATGGCGCCGCTCAATGGCGACTCGGTACTACTCTCTGTTTTGTGTTTGTTTGGTGTTGTCCTGCATGTTCCTAGAACCCAGCCTTGGAATTATGTCATTTGCATGTATTCTTGAACACTGGCGCCCCTCAGGGCTGCGTCCTTTCCCCACTTCTGTACTCTTTATACACACATTTCTGTCAATCACACACCAGTTCAGTTGTGTTGTTTAAGTTTGCAGACGATACCTCTGTAGTTGGTCTTATTGGCAACGGGGATGAGTCTGACTACCGCAGAGAGGTGAGCTGGTGAAATGGTGCAAAAGCTTTGACTTGACACTTAACATCTCAAAAACCAAGGAACTGGTAGTAGATTTTAGAAGGAACCCAGTCCCCTCCCTACGCTCTCCATTAATGGGGTGGAGGTGGAGAGGGTCACTTCCTTCCAGTTCCTTGGGACCACAATCCAGGAATCCTTATCATGGGAGCTCAACACCAACATTAAGATCAGTAAAGCTCACCAGCGACTCCACTTTCTGCGGCAGCTCAACAAGTTCAGAGTCAGCCGAGTTGCCATGACCCACTTCTATAGGTCAACTATTGAAAGCGTGCTCACTTTTTCCATGCTTGTCTGGTTCGGTAACACAACCGCTCAGGACAAAACTAGGATGGAAAGAGTAGTACGCAGAGCATCAAAAATCAAAGTCTGTAGCCTCTCTTCACTTTCTTCACTTTTCTCCACCAGAATAACCAGAAAGGCTAAAAACATCATAGTGGACCACTCTCACCCTGCTCACCATCTCTTTAATCTCCTCCCATCAGGAAGAAGATATAGGAGCATTAAGACTTCCACATCACGTTTCAGAGACAGCACTTACCCTCTGGCTATCAGACATCTGAACTTGCACTGACTGATAGCAGCATTTTACTAACTGTGTGCACTGTGCACTTTCTTTGCCGAGGGGTATTGTCTCTTTAATGTCTGCAGGGTTTGGTCTACTGTTTAACTGTTTGCTGGGTATTGTTGTTATTATTTTTGTACTTATGATGTCTGTCTTTAGGCTATTTACGTCTTAGAGTTGTACCAAGACAAATTCCTATCAACTTGTTGACATGGCAATAAATTATTATTATTCAAGCCCTAGATGAGCTCTCCAAGGAGTGTCAGCCCGACCACTTAGTTTACCTTCATTTACAAAAAATGTATACATAGTCTTTCCTCCCATGTCATCAAACTCATTTGTGAGTGTCTCTCTGGACTCTAACAGTTGGCCGGTACAGTCTTTACAATCAGGAAATAGAGTCAATGCTAGAAAAGAATCATCAACAACTGGTTGACATTGTCCATTACAGTAGTCTTTTAGCAAGGATAATTCAGTCTTTGTGAGTTCACACTTCCAAGTGCTGAGCATTTGATTTATGATCCTGATCGATCTAAGTCCCACATGAGAGGCTAGACCTGCAGTGTCGATCAGATTAGGTCCACACAGATCAACCAGTGTAACAGTCCCAGCCGCATCACGAAGGGTCCAGTTATGTGTTCTACGTTGAAACGAGTACCATTCACCACTGGTTCTTTCAACAGCCATGACAGGGACTCACAGCTTGTCACTCTCTTTTTATGGAACATCCCCCACACAGTGAACAGTCCATGGTAAAACTTTGGGAGGTTACACAGTTTTTTAGCACTCAGGGCCATTAAAAACAAAGGCTCAGCAAGACCCAAATTCCCGCCTCGGGTCAATATGGCTCTGGCCAAGGGTCTCCAGACAAGGTCTGCGGGCCCAACAAGGAGTCTCTGGATGAAACCGAGTCGGAAGGCGGCGCCCCTACTGGCGATATGAACGAGTCCCTGCCCTCCTTCCTCTTTTGGCAAAAACAGTACGCTTTGTGGGACCCAGTGCAGACGGTCCCAGAAAAAGTCCACCAACACTGCCTGTATCTTGGCCAGCAGTTGTGCAGGAGGGTCTACACATGATAATTGGTGCCACAGCATTGACGACACTAAATTGTTGATCACCAGTGTTCGACCCCTAAAAGACATGTGTGGCAAGATCCATTTCCATTTTTTGAGATGTCCTTCAACTTTTTCTAAAACATTGTCCCAGTTTTTACACAGAAAAGTATCATCTCCAAGATAAACACCAAGATATTTAAAGGTTGTATCAGCGATTTCAGGCCCCAAAATAAATGATCATATTCATCTAATCTTTCCTAATGATCCGCTAGCTGCCATGTCACATTCAGAAATGTGAATGTTTCTCACTAGATCTCGCAGCGATGTTATTACTTCAGTGGCGATTTCAAATGCTTTCTTTACTGGCTCTCGCTGTTTAGTAACAGTGCTGATCAAGATCGGCTTGCGCTGCATTGGTCCAAACTGATAAACGGTCCGTCAACCACACAATAATGAGTAGCGCAGTTTCGTTCCGTTTACATTACATTTGCCATTTGATGTTGGGCAATGTTGTGCTCGCGCCAGCGTCTCTTACATTATGAGCGCGCTTGCCACACGCAACATTTGAAATAACATCATTTTGGTCAGAAGGAAAAATGGTCCAACGGTTCAATACGAATACGCGTATCGTTACACCCGTATCGTTTTTTTTGTCCTCACATTCTTTCTTGTGTGACACGCCTGAATGAAAGACTCACTATGCAAGCTCATTGTCTTCTCAAGTGTGAACCACTCATTATTCATGATGGTGTTGGATGATGGTGTTGGATCATTCACGCCCCTGCGCATATTGCCTTTCAAAACAAAAAGTCCATCCATCCATTTTCTTCCACTTATCCAGGGCCGGGTCGCGGGTGCAGCAGTCTAAGCAGAGATGCCCAGACTTCCCTCTCTCTAGACACTTCCTCCAGCTCTTCTGATGGGACAAACGAACGGATAAAGTAATTTGCCTGATCTGCAAGAAGGTAATTGCAATGCGCAAGGACTTCAATATAAAACGCCATTATGATACCAATCATAAAACGTACGATAAATTTGTGGTGTCCTGTTATTCAGTGCAATACTTACTGACACCACTAGGGGGAAGTAGTTGGGAAGGGAAAGAGATGGATAGAAGGGGAGAAGAAGAGAGTTCTGGACACGAGTTCTGTATATGTGTTGGAGAGTGAATAATAAAGAGAATAGATAATCGTTCATCTGCTGTGGCCTGACTTCTATTGAGATCGAAACATAACAAATTGGCGACGAGGCGACCCACTATTGCTGCAAAGATGGCATCGTCTGCACCATTCCCAAACTACTTCTTACCTGCTCCGGGCGACCCCGCGATCCCTTTCAAGACATGGGAGCGGATGTTCCAGAATTATCTACTAGTGATCGACGTTGAAGGACAGGAATGGTCGGAAGTCAGGAAAAGAGCCCTTCTGTTACATTGCCTGGGCACGGAGGGGCAGAGAATATTCTACACGTTACCAGAAACGGGCGATACAATGGCCGCTGCTATTACTGCTTTACATGCTCATTTTACACCCAAGTTAAACGTGGTTATGGAGAGACACACATTCCGGAAAAGAACTCAACAAGCTGGTGAGTCCATAATCCAGTATGTTGCTGCACTGAGAGAACTCTCGTCTACGTGTGAGTTTACAAATGCAGATGATATGATTTGTGACCAGCTGGTGGAAAGCGTCACTAATCCGCGTATCCGAGAGAGGCTTTTACTGCATGATAAGTTAACTTTAGCGGACGCTGTTACAATTGCACAACAA
This sequence comes from Phoxinus dragarum, assembly GCA_033366665.1. Taxonomy (NCBI): domain Eukaryota; kingdom Metazoa; phylum Chordata; class Actinopteri; order Cypriniformes; family Leuciscidae; genus Phoxinus; species Phoxinus dragarum. The sequence goes on from JARPMJ010000269.1 coordinate 108,772, forward strand.
GTCGAATCGGCTGGAGAGCATGCTAAAGCAATAACGAGTACACAGAACTTTCCCATACAGACTGTGAATGTGCAAAGAAACAAAAGTGATTGGACGCGGCGCGGGGGAATCTAAAAATAGAATGACTGGCGCGCGCTCCACTGCTTCATTCACTTCGCCTCGGACGGTGACTTCACGTACCTGCTTTCGCTGCGGATCAGATAAACATCTTGCAAATGCAGTAGAATGTCCAGCAGCCAAGGTAACCTGTAATAATTGCAAGAAAAAAGGACATTTTGCACGTGTCTGTAGAACGACGCAAACTCACACAGTGCATGAAGTAGTAATGCCTGAGTATACGCTACTGCTACTACAAGATGATGTAAGCGCTAAACTTCACTGTACTGTTCAAGTCGAAGCCGGTGCGGTTCAGAGGCCTGTCACGCTGACCGTTGATACTGGTGCTTCTGTTTCAGTTCTGCCAAAGAGCATGTATGATGATTACTTTGGGGAAGTACCTCTACAGCCACCTGCAGCATGCTTAGTCACTTATTCACGTACTCCAATTCATGTGATCGGCTGCTTGCACGCAACCGTGGTAAAAGACTGCCGCAAATGCTCAGTGAACTTCTATGTGGTGGATAAAGGTACTGCTTTAATGGGCATGGATCTAATAACAGCTCTTAAACTATGCATTAAAGGAGATACAATCCTACCAGATCATGCTACATCCTTCACATCTTGGTCTTCAGAACCAGTGTTACAGCTTTCTACTCAAGTGGACTCACCTTCAGTTGGCTGTGTTGCAGGGTTTATGCATAAAGTCAAAGTGTCAGATACAGCCGTGCCTGTTAGACAGAAACTACGACGCCTTCCCTTTTCTGTGAGAAATGCCGTGTCTGCGGAGTTGGACAGACTACTTTCTGCTGGAGTTATAGAGAATAGATGCATCTCCATGGGTGTCACCGATTGTGGTTACAATGAAAAAGACTGGTGGCATAAGAATGTGTGTAGATCTCAGGGAACCGAACAAGGCTGTGGTAATAGATAGTTACCCCCTGCCTCACATGGAGGAATTATTGACTGCTTTAGCTGGATCTACAATCTTCTCCACAATTGATCTTGAGAGTGCATATCATCAAGTGCCTTTACATCCTGAGAGCCGTGATTTAACAGCGTTTATCACGCATGAAGGACTGTTCCGGTTTTGCAGGGTACCGTACGGTTTGGCTTCAGCACCGTCGGTATTCCAAAAGATGATGGAGTGCATACTCAAAGGTGTACCAAATGTGCAGAACTACCTCGATGACGTCATTTGCTTTGGACGCACAGCAGCGGAACATGACGTTGCGCTGAACACAGTGCTGAGCCGACTAAAGGAGGCTGGGTTACGTTTGAACCAACAAAAGTGTCAAATTAGGCAAAAGAGCCTGCGTTTTTTGGGACACTTGGTTACAGCACAAGGAGTCCAGCCAGATACTGAGCACTTACAGGCAATCGTACAAGCTCCAGCTCCTAAGGATGTGCCAGCCCTACGTTCGTTCCTGGGTATGCTTTCATGGTATAATAAATTTATACCCAATTATGCTACTGTTGTGGAACCCTTACGGGCATGTATCCGCCGAGAGGGACCATTTCAGTGGAGTGAGGAAACGGAGAACTGCTTTGTCACTGTGAAACAATTGTTGCTTGCAAGCTCAGCATTAGCACTGTATGACCCCAATTTACCATCCAATATCTCTACAGATGCATCAGATTATGGTCTTGGTGCAGTGTTCACCCAGATTCACCCAGATAACACAGAGCGAACAGTCGCTTTTGCCTCCAGATCCTTAACTCAGACTGAGAGGAAGTATGCAACAGTGGAGAAAGAGGCTTTGGCATGTGTGTGGGCTGTGGAAAAGTGGAGGACCTATCTTTGGGGGCGTAAGTTTACACTACGAACTGACCATCAGGCTCTAACGACCCTTCTCTGTACAAAAGGAGCAGATAGGGCTGGAATGCGCATAGCTAGATGGGCTGCGCGCCTGTTATGCTTTAATTATGATGTGGTCTATCGTGCAGGTTCGTTGAATTGTACAGCTGATTGTCTTTCAAGATTGCCCTTGCCATCTACCACAGACATGGACTCGGATGCAGAACCTGAGCTAGTTGCGTTGTTGTCTATGTCTCTGATGTCAGTTACTCCAAAGGAGTTTGAGTCTGCTTCTATGGCCTGTTCTGAGCTCTCGGCCCTGCGTGCTCAGATTGAAAAAGGTTGGCCAGCTTCAGCAAAAGCCCTGGATTCCCCGCTGCAACCGTACTTCAAAATGAGACATGAACTTTGTGTGACAAACAATCTAGTGTTTCGGGGTTCACGGCTGGTGGTGCCAGTGACATTGCGCAGAACCATGGTCACTTTAGCACATGAGAATCATCAGGGCATAGTGAGGACCAAGCAGCGGTTGCGTGAGCTCTATTGGTTTCCAGGAATAGACGCTATGGTTCAAACTCAGATTTCAGCATGTTCGTTGTGCCAGGAGTCAGACAGGACGGCAAAGACTACTGCTTCTCCATTACAGCCGGTGCCTCTTCCTGACGGTCCATGGTTGAAGTTGGGTTTGGACATAGTAGGACCTTTCGAGACAGCTACTTATGACTGCAGATATGCTATTACGCTGACCGACTATTACTCAAAATGGCCTGAAGTGGCGTTTACGCCTTCCATAACGACACCTGTAGTCATTGGATTCCTGAATTCTGTTTTCAGTAGGCATGGAAACCCTGAGTGTCTGGTAACAGATAATGGACCACAATTTATTTCGTCAGTCTTTAGCACTTTCTTGGAGGAACGAAATATTGCACACACCAAAACATCTGTATACCATCCTGCGGCTAATGGGGCTGTGGAAAGATTTAATAAAGTTCTCAAGGACTGTGTGCAAATGGCCATTTTGCAAAAGCAACCGTGGAAACAAGCGGTCTTGGACTTTCTGCAAACGTATCGTTCTACCCCACATGCAATGACTGGTGTTTCACCATTTGAACTGTTGCACAGCAGGAAAAATGAGAACTAAACTTACGGTGTTCACATCTCACTCCAGTTCCACGCTCGACCAGGAAGTTAGACAACGAGTGTCGATTCAGCAAAACAAAATGAAGCAATACTGTCAAGTTCTGTGTATTTCTGGCTGACCACAGCTCTGCCCAAACTTGACAAACAGCTTTATCTCCGATGAACGCAAAGGACAACTCAAATCTGTTCACTTTATGATTTTTTATTTTCTTTCAGATGTTTCATAGTTTTGGGATGAAACAGATTAGGTTGATTACCTTTAAGATACACAAACAAAACCATGAATTAGTTACAATAAATCTCAATACCACTTTCTCAAAGTAATAATAAATAAATTATACGGATTTCTCAAATCAAACCAAACAAAGTTATTCAGATTACCCTAGGATCTCTAATAATTAAACTTATATAATTTAAACAATACACATGCTTAGAGTAATGTTACTTTCATCAAGTTCTACGTTCACACTATTTCATTTAAATTGCACGTTACAACCAAGCAAACAAAATCATATAAAAGCCTGAACTCAACACATTCAAACACATTCAATTACATTCTGTCCTACCAGTTGCGTCTTTGGATGATTAGAAGCTGTGGTCATAGTACATTTTTTCCAGGAACAGGTGAGAGGGCCAACTGAGCTTACCAAACATTTCAAGGCCATGCCCTTCCTGTGGGTGCGCAGGCAAATATGGTCCCAAGAGCACTTCCGAAAAGTTGGTTCCACCACCTCCGGTTGCATGGTTGCCCCCTGCAGTTTGGGAGTGCTCTGATACCCCTTTTCCACCAAGGCAGAGCTGGTGCTGGTTCGGAGCCAGAGCCTAGTTTCAAATCGGTTCTTTGTTTTTCCATCGCCAAAGCACCAGCTCCGAACCAGTAAAAGTGGTTCTTAAGTAGCACCAAATCATTGCTGGTCTAGAACGGAGCCAAGTAAGAACCGCTTACGTCAGCGGCTGGGGGCGGGGTTACCGTGACCAACAAGACGAACAGAAATTTGTGACCGCCATTTTTGAATTAGCAGATATCGGTAAACACGATGGACGCGATTAAACTAAAACAGCAGTGGTCAGAGGAGGAAACAAGCTGCTTTCTTGCACTCTGGTCTTCTTCAGAAGTCCAGAGTAAGTTAGACGGGGCTTCACGGACGAAACCGGTTTTGCAGCAAATACAGCGCGAGATGGCTGTAGCGGGGTTCGACCGGAACCTCGTCCAGATAAGCAACAAACTAAAAAAACTAAAGAAGGACTACAGGGACCAAAAAAAAGACCTCGGTCGAAGCGGCAATGGTCGCCCACGTCGAAACCCACATTTCGACGTTCTCGACTCTGTTCTCGGCGATAGGCCGGCATGCCAGTTGACCGGGGCACTGAACTCGGCAACAATAATGCTCGAGTCAATGGTGGATGATTCGCTCCAGCAAAGTTCCACCGATCCTGGTAAGTTCTGTTTTTACATTATTTTACTTGTTCCTAGCATGTTTCTTAGCTGTTTAGTGAGGTTCTAGTGTCTTACTTCAGTGTTTGCAATGTGGCTAGCTAGGATTGTATTATCTGTGATTTCATTGTATAAAGTATCACAGAACAGTATGTAAAGTGTAATGGACAATATTTTTTTAAAGCACTGTTGTCTTTTTTTTATTTTTATAGAACTGTCTGTCATCAACGACCGTGATGATGACAACGTTGAGTTGCCGCCACCGTTGGGCTGCAGCTCTCCCGCGCCGTCGTCTAGCAGCTCTGGAGAAGCATCTTCAGAACGGGGTAAGACTGGTATGCAAATGGTCACATCATACACTATGCAAACATTGAGATGTGTCTGTTTTATATATAATATATATATAATTACACTTACTGTATATTATCAGGTACTGAAATAATGATTATATTTTTTCTTCATTTAACTTAATGAACAGCAATACAAAATGCTTTGATATGTAACACTTACAATTTATTACCTTAAACAAAAAGCAAAAGTCTAGAAAAAAACTTTAAATAGAATCTAAAGTCAATCTGACATTAACTTCCTATATACAATATAATTATGGGACATGAGCAAAATCTGAAGTGATAGTGATGTAGTATGATGCTATAGGCCTATATAATTAATATAGCAGATGCATATGCGTAATTCCCTGCAGAAAACAATTATTTGTAATGCTATGACAACACATTGATGATCTGTCATCTGCTATTATTGTTGTACACAGGAAAAAGGAAGAGAGACAGTACATCAGATTTGGTCCAATATTTGGAAAGGGCAGATGAGAGGTTCTTGCAGCACAGCAAAGACATGGGACGATGCCTTGCGTCAGGACATGAGAGCGGACACACAATCTCTGCTTGGACTCATGGGGCGCATGGTGGCCGTAATGGAGGCACAAGTGCAAAAATGATTGCAAATAAATCACTACCGTATTTTTGGTTGCTGCTTTTTATGTAAAGTTTTTATTTTATTTAACTATTTACAATTTTTGTTTTCACTTAATGCACTTTACATTTTTCAAAGTTTTATAAAGATTTGTATTGGTTGTTTTTGTTTAAATAAACATGTTTATTAATACAAATGTCTGGTTCAGGTTCTTTTAATACTTAACAGGCAAATATCGTATATGGTTTGTGTGTTTTTAATGCGATTGTGTACATTTAACATGTTAATCAAGTGAGCGATTAGCTCCATATAAAATTCAATAACATTTCAACATTAAATATGACTAAAATCCAAATAAGTTCATGATTGGAAGTTAATAAAAACTTGGTGGTTTAAAGTGAATCGAGGAAAAGTGTAATATTAATATTTTAAATTGTGTTGAGTAGTTCGGTGCTAATTGTAGTTCTAATCCACCTGTCGTGCAGGAGCTATATCTATTTCACAAAATATTTTGTTACAAGAATGAAATTATTTACAACATGCACAGTTTCAGAGACAATAGGGTTTATTCAATGGATGAGAATATAATACAATTTATGAAAGTGCAGATGTCCTCAAACACAAACGGCAGTGTTACAAAAATATGGCATTGGTGTATTCAAAGAATCACCCGTTCCCTCCGTTAAAATGCATCATTAATGCAGCTCTGATGTCAGCCCCTTCTGTGTTCGCACGCTCAGGTAATGTCTGAACAGGAGGGTCAATGTTTAGAGTCCTGTCAGGGTGCTCTTCAGTGAAATTATCACCATGTTCCTCACAAATGTTATGGAGCACACAGCAGGTCAGTGCAATCCTCTTGCTCAGCTCCAGTTTGCAGTCATTTCTTTTTAGGAGGCACCTCCATCGTCCTTTTAATCTCCCAAAAGACATCTCCACAACCGACCGTGCACTGCTCAGCCTGTAATTGTAGGTGTGCTGTTCAGGGGTCAGTCTACCAGTGTCGGAAAAGGGCTTCATGAGCCAATTCTGCATGGGGTATGCCGGATCACCGATCAGGTAATGTCCAACATCACAGCCAGAGATGGTCACTTTGTTTTGCCCTAGTAATTCCCCGTCACTTAGGACCTCCCACAAATGTGACTGTCGTAGCACTCTGGCGTCATGCACACTCCCTGGATAGCCAACACAAACATCCCAGAAAAGACCTTTGCCATCCACAACTGCTTGCAGAACAATAGAATGCCAGCCTTTACGATTGAAATAGTCTCGTGGATACTCCTCTGGTGCAATTATTGGAATGTGGCTGCCATCAATTGCACCCACACACTGTGGAACTCTCCAACGATTATTAAAGAAAGTGGCCATTTCTAACAACTTTTCAGCATCAGGAAATCTTATGTGGACGGGAAGGAGCACTGTGATGACTGTGTTGCAGAATTCCTGAACACAATTAAATACAGTGCTGAGGCCTATCCCAAAAAGATGGCTGATTGTCCTGTATTCACCACCCGTGGCCAGTTTCCAGATGGCAATTGCCACACGCTTTCGGATTGGGACACACAAACGGTAGTTTGTGTTCCTTCTCCCCATGGCATGCTTGACCTGACTGCAGATGTACTCAAACGATTCTGGGGATACACGGAAATTCTGCATGAATTGTAACGGGGTGAAATCCGGAACAATTGTGTCCCACCAGTGGTCAGATCGTGGGTATGCCCACATTACAGGTGACCTCCGCCTTGCCTTCAGCTGCAAGATTGCCTGTAAAGATAAAAAATATATATATTTATGGGCAATAGGGTTTAGGTATATTTTCTATCAAGTATACAGTGCAGTATAAATACTATAAAAACAGTTGAGCTGTAGCATTGAAGCGTTTATTAATTCATCTAGTTACCACTTAAAAGACAGGGCTACTTTATTTATTTTTTATATATATATTTAAAATATATATTTTTTAGTCTTTTTACTAAAAAGTTTAGGTTCATACATTGTCTTTTCAGACAACTTATTTTCACAGCCTTCTTGTCCAGTGAAAACCATGTATAAATCTAAATTTGGACATTTTTAATAGGCTACACATTAAAGCTGCAGTAATATAGCCTAAAACATAATATAACCTATAATAAAACAACACTGACAATGTAACTTACACATTTTTCTGCAGATTATAGTTTTAGTTTTATTACGTAGTAGTTTTTGCTTATAACTCAGACAAACATATGTTTTTCATTTATGAGTTTTCACAAAACGGCGTCGGAATACTTATTCAACCAATGCTTAATACATTTTTATTTAACTGCAGTGTGATCGATTATCAGCAAAGTCGATGCTAGGAGGTTAGCAACATGCTGAGGCTAAAATATAAATCTCAGGCTAAAGTCGGCATCTTATAAATAAATGTTATGTACATACCGTTACTCTCGCTTGTAATCTCCGTCTGTACATATCTCCGCGAGCCGCGCGAACACGTTGGATCCGCCGTGTTTGGATGCCGATGTAGGTCCGCAAAGCCATGAACATCAATAGCAAAGCACCGTCCGCCATTGTTGATGGAGTGTTTGTGTTTGGCGCCGCCGCGCTAACGTTGCTGGGAAAGATGATACGTATACAGTGACGTAAGACCTGGCTCTATGCTGGCTCTCTAGCCTGTGGAAAAGCAAACCGGTTCTTTGGAGGCTCGTCAGTCGAACCAACTCCGAACCGGCACTAGCTCTAGCTCTGAACCAGCACCTGGTTCTTGTTGGTGGAAAAGGGGTATGAGTGTCCTGGGTGAAACTGTGCTGGGGGTGCTCAGTACAACTTGTCATCATGAATTGACACAACAGATACACTGATGCGAAACGAGGGGCTCGGGTGTCTACATTTCAGGTGGGCAATAGAGTGCGTATACGCAAACCAACACACGTTCCCAAAGGACATTCAAAGTTCACACAGCCAGTGGAAATAGAGAAGCAAGTGGGCCCAAGCACGTACAGACTGGCAGATGGAAGACTGTGGCACTCTTCCCACTTGTCTTTGGTTCCAGAGGTCTTGAAGCCGACCTCAGATCAGTCTGCTGTTGATGTTTCAGTTGCAAATGTTCCGAACACTGAACAGAGCACAGAAAAACGTTCTGTTCGTCAGTGTAAACCACCTTCTTGGTTGAAAGACTATGAGACTAAATAAGAGTATACAGTGGTTTGAATTACTGACTGTGTGTAAGTGTAGCGCAGATGGAGATTGAATTAAGTCAGGTTATGATTCTGTAATTCTGTTGGAATTAGGAATGAAGACGTGAAATTGTTTTACGTAATGGGGGAGATGTGGTGTCCTGTTATTCAGTGCAATACTTACTGACACCACTAGGGGGAAGTAGTTGGGAAGGGAAAGAGATGGATAGAAGGGGAGAAGAAGAGAGTTCTGGACACGGAGTTCTGTATATGTGTTGGAGAGTGAATAATAAAGAGAATAGATAATCGTTCATCTGCTGTGGCCTGACTTCTATTGAGATCGAAACATAACAAAATTCAGTGGCAAGGAGCGCACCAGTAAGCTTGAACAACTTAAAAGAGGCAAAAAGTCATAAACAAAAATCTGAAAATTCGTCGATATTTACTTTTTTTGCGCAGCAGTTTGTGTTTCAAATAAAAAATTTGGTGTTCAAAAAGACGTTTTGAGAAGTGTTTCGTTTCAAAAAGACAACAACCGTTCATTTTTCGTTTTTTCAATTACGGATTAAAATAGATAGGCTAATAATAGGGCAAAACATTTGCGCAAATCTGTAATAATGGAAACGCGACTGACAGGCAATGATATGATGATATGCATGATGATGATGACTTGTTTGGTAAGCTTCTATTTTAAAAGTTTCTCTGTCTGTCTGTCTGTCTGTCTCTCTCTCTCTCTGGGAATTTGGGGTGTGTGAGTTTTCTCACGGGTGAGAGGAGCGATTTAAATGGGGTTTTTTATTCCTCTTTTCTTGTTTCTTTTCTAGTTTTTGGTTCAAAACTTTTCTGATATAAGTTTTTCCCTTTCTGTTCGCAAGTGTAAGATAGTAAGATAGCATCAGGTGAGCGGTTTTTCTTTGTTTGACCTGTTGGCGGGTGTTTGAGATGGAGGCTCACCCGAGAGGGTGTGACTCCTCTCTCTCACTCCGCCATGGAGTTAGATGCGTACCTGAGGCCGGCGTTTCAGTGGAAGAAGTGCTCGTGGCGATAGGCGAACAGGTGGGGTATGATAACGTGGTTTCAGCTTCACGGATGAATAAAGCCGTTGTGGTCTTTCTGAAGGAACGGAACTTAACCAGTCGGTTAGTTGAGAGCGGCATTTGGGTAAGTGGCGTTTATACAGTCATTTCTCCGCTGGTGTCTCAATCGAGCCGTATAACAATCTCGAATTGTCCCCCTTTCATACCAAATCATGACATAGAAAAGGAATTGTTGAGATTTGGGAAAATAGCTAGTGGAATTAAAACGGTTCCACTCGGATGTAAAAACGAGTCGCTGAAACATGTCACGTCTTTTAGACGACAAGTGTTTATGTTTTTAGATTCAACGGCGCTTGACATTTCCTTCCGAGTCCTGTGTGAAGGCAAGTCCTACATGCTTTATGCAAGTACTGGGAGTTTAAAATGTTTTGAATGCGGTGAATTAGGACACAAAAAAAATGCGTGCCCCCATAAAACGAACACTGAAAATAATGAGTTGGACAATGAAAAAGCAGGACCGAGTGGGTTAACTGAAAAAGCTGGACCAAGTGGGTCAAAAGAGAAAGCAAGACTGAGTTGGTCAACTGAAAAAGCTGGACCGAGTGGGTCAAAAGAGAATGATGGTGAGAAGGATAGTGTAGGAAGGAATTTTAGATGACACTGGAAAGAAGGGAGATGAATTAGAAAGGAACGAAACACAGATTAATCAGGAAGTAAGCTGTGAAGAAATAGTTGAGGAAACTGAGGTGAATGTTTCTCAATGGGAAGATGAAACTGGACACAGGAATGATCATGAAGGTGCTGGTGAGGTTGATGACAGGGATGACGAAACGGAGGAGATGGGAGATGAAGATAGTTTTTCAGAAATGTCTGACATCACTTCTCAGTGTGGTGATGATCAGTTATATACAGTGAAAGAAATTAATGACTTCTTGGATGAAACTTTTGGAAAGACTTTTGATGTCAAGAGTTTTTTTCCTGATGTTGAAAGATTTGTGAGATCGGTGGTTAAAATACAGAAGAGTGTAGGATTTGAAGAATTGAGCCGAAGGAAAAGATTTAGACTGAAAAAAATTGTGACAAATATACGGAAAAGGAAAGAATTGGTTAAAAAGCAATATACGTAATGGTTAGGTCACAAAGGGTGCTTTTTTCTTTTTGTTTCCTTCTGATTGTTTGTCTTTCTCTTTTTTCTCTTTTCATGGAGAGCATAAAAATAGGGACAATTAATATTAATGGAGGAAGGAATTATAGTAAGAGAGCCGCTTTGTATGAATTGATTCAAAACAAACATATGGATATAATTTTTTTGCAAGAAACCCATAGCGATTTAGGTGATGAAGTAGAATGGAAAATGTGGTGGAGGGCAAGATTTTTTTAAGTCATGGCTCTAATCTAAGTGGTGGTGTTGCAATTCTGTTTTCAAAGAAGCTTAATATGACTAATATATCTTCTTATGAGATAGATACGGGCAGAATTTTGATTGTACAGGTGGAGTTAATGGGATTTCCTTTTCTTTTCATTAATGTTTACTCGCCAAATAATGGAGCAGAAAGGGTAGATTTTTTTTTTCAAAATTATCTAGCGAATTAAAAAATTTTGATAACTCGTATATGGTTCTTGGGGGGTGACTGGAATTGCACCTTAGATTTTACACTAGACCGAAATGGTGAGGAACCGTATCCTCAGTCTGCTAATTCATTAAGCAGTATTATGAGAAAATATGACTTATCTGATGTATGGAGGGAGAAACACCCAACAGTAAAACAATATACATGGGTTAAAGCTTCTCACGATCATATTAGTGCTGCGAGGTTGGATAGGTTTTATGTAAGTAAAAATAATTCCAATAGAGTTTTAAAAGCTAACATCTTTCCAAACGGTTTTACTGATCATCATTTGTGCATGATTGAAATGAGTTTAAAAAAGTCACAGCGTTCTAGCTATTATTGGCATTTTAATTTGAAACTATTACATGACTCTATATTTTGTGAAAAGTTTGGGTTATTTTTGGTCCAAGTGGCAAGAGCAAAAAAGTGAATACGAAGACTTAGTGCAATGGTGGGAGATTGGAAAAGCACAAATAAGAATTTTTTGCCAGAACTATACAGCCCACTCAAATAGACTTGTAAAGAACACTATTAAATCACTTGAGAGAGAAATAACTGAAATCGAAGAAGGAATTATTGAAGAAAATTCAGAAGAAGTGGATAAATTAAGAGAAAAAAAAGACTGTTTTGGCGTCCCTGTTCAATGAAAGAGCAAAAGGTGCTTTGATAAGAGCCCGTTTTTCCTCAAAACGAGAAATAGATGCTCCGAGCTCTTTTTTTTTCAACTTGGAGCGGAAAGAAGGAGACAGAAAACTTGTTACATTTGAAACTACCAGATGGGACTTTAACTACTAATCCAAAAGAAATGAGAAACCATGCAAATAACTTTTATACTGATTTATTCAAAGCAAGAGACTGTGACATTAACTGCATGGACGACCTACTAAGAGATTTGCCAAAGCTCACCGATGATCAGAGACAATGTCTTGATGCCGATATTCAATTGGACTAAATATCAGAGGCGGTAAAGAAACTTTCCAATGGCCGGTCCCCTGGCATTGATGGACTTCCTTCTGAATTCTACAGGCAATTCTGGACTCTTTTAAAAGATGATATGCTTGATGTTTTTAGATTTTCTCATAGAAAAAATTAACTGCCGACTAGTTGTAGAAGAGCGGTTTTATCTTTATTGCCAAAAAAAGGTGACCTTGGACTGTTAAAGAACTGGAGACCAGTAGCTTTACTGTGTACTGATTATAAAATTCTAGCCAAGTGTCTTGCAAACAGATTGAAACAATTTTTAGAGTATGTCATCAATGATTTTCAAACGTTTGTGTGCCAAAAAGAACAATAATGGACAATCTTTTTCTTGTGCGTGATATAATGAATTTAGCAAATGCTGGTAATGAGGATGTGGGTTTTCTGTCAATTGATCAAGAGAAAGCTTTTGATAAAGTAGATCATTTTTATTCATTTAAAACTCTTAAAGCTTTTGGTTTTGGTGAGAATTTTATCTCTTGGATCAAACTGTTATACACTGGAGCCTCTGCATTGTTAAAAGTTGGAGGTGGGCTAAGTTGTCCAGTTTTAGTTCAGAGAGGTATAAGACAAGGCTGTCCTTTGTCAGGACAGCTGTACTCTCTAGCAATCGAGCCCTTACTATACAAACTTAGGGATAAATTTCAAGGGTTTCTAGTGAAAGGTTGTGAAGACAGGCCAATCACTCTTTCGGCCTATGCTGATGATATTACTGTTTTTATAAGAGGTGACACAGATATAATGAAGTTAACAAATGCTTTAAATATTTACGAAAAGGCTTCATCAGCTAAAGTAAATTTGGAAAAGTGTGAAGGGTATTTATTAGGAGATTGGCAGGGAAGGACCCCTCCTGTGCTTCCAGGGGGAGTTAAATGGGGAAGAGGGGGTTTGAAGATGTTGGGGGTGTTTTTAGGAACAGAGCAGTATAGGCAGAAGAACTGGGAGGGTATGGTGGGGAAAATGTGTGACCGGTTGTCTCGATGGTCGTGGGTGCTGCCCCAGCTATCGTATAGGGGCAGGGTATTGGTCACGAACAATCTGGCTGCATTTGCATTATGGCACAAGATGAACGTTCTGGAGCCCCCGGAATATTTCCCCTTTCTACAAGGCAGTTTTGCGAGCATGGACTTCAACTTTTAAGGTCAAGAGGGTTCTCACAAATATTGGACTCTGGAGAGAGAAGGAACCTCTTTTTAATAACCCGCTGATACCAGCACCGGCACTGGAGCCTAGAAGCATTCAGAACGTAATGGCAAGAGCGGGGTGTACAAGAATTGCTGACCTAAAGACTGGTGAAAACTGGAAAAGTCCAGAGGAGATGTGCAACAAGACAGGCATCAAGTCCATAAGGATAATAAAGAGGATCATGGATGGAATTGTTTCCGCATTGCCTTCTGTCTTCAGACAAAGCCCAGAGGAAAATGAGGTTCCTGAACAGAACGGAGGGAGTCTTTTTCCTCAAGTGGAGGTTTCAGCAGCGGTGGAAGAAGAGCCGGAGGAAGGTTCTCTTCTAAATTTCAGGACTCCTGTGCTGGAAGGCTTTGAGACTGTCTCAAAAAAGTCACTGTATAACATTTGCGTGAAAGTATCCCATATAACGTGCTCAAAGACTGTAAAGAGACAAAGTGGTCAGATTTGTTCGGGCCAGACTCGTCCCCTAGAGGATGCTGGAGGTCCCTATACAAACCTCCTATAGAGAAACGCACGGCGGATCTCCAATGGAGGGTTGTGCACTGGGCGGTAGCTACAAACAGGCACGTGGCAAACATTGACCCCACTGTAGGGAAAGAATGTCCTTTTTGTGGCACCGAAGAGTCAATTGATCATTTGTTTTTAAATTGTTCGAGGTTAAGAGGTTTGTTTCAGATCTTAGATGGGTGGGTCAGAGATTTTGGGGTAGGTTTTAATAATGCATTTTTCATTTTTGGACCAAAATATGTTGCATCAGACAGGAAAAAACTCTCGTTAATTAATTTTGTGGTTGGAGGAGCAAAGATGGCAATATGGTTAACGAGGAAAAGGAAACTGAAAGGAGAGGGGGATGTAGGTCCTGAGGTGGTCTTAAAGGCTCTTATAGCAACTAGAATCAAGGCAGAGTTTGCATATTTTTAAGCTAATGAACAATATGGACAGATTTATTGAAATTTGGGCTTTGAATGATGTTTTGTGCTCAGTGGATTATGAAAATGAGCTGGTGTTAAATTTATGAGTTTTTGTGACTTAAAAAAAAAAATTTGTCTAAATAATGATTGTAATTTTTTATTCAATATTTTGTAACGTCTATGAGTTGTTGAGTGTGTATTTATTAATGTACATCTGAGAAAATAGATGTTTATGAGGAATGTCTACAAAGTATAAATAAAGGTGTGTTAACCCCCTGGGGTCGGCAATCACGCCGGCGTGATTTGCACGTTTTTTTTTCACATAGCAGCTGAATAAACTTAAAATACTCCGTCATATATGGTCATACATACTTAATAAAAATTTAAAAAGAATCTGTGAGATGTCTACTTTTGTATGTGTCCACTTACAATCAAAACAAAACGTTGTGCTTTTGTAAAATAAAGAAATTAAACAGGGTGTGCATTCTGCCTCTCCGTCTCGTGAACTTTTTTTTTTCTTGAGCACGTCTCTAAACATTAAAAAAACTCAGCGAATACTTGTCACACATTTGTGAGCTCTATATATTTATAATCATTTAAGTGTGTAGTTTTAAATTATCTGATTCAAAACGAAAACAAATATTCTCTGTTTAAGTAATTTGTATAAAACCAACAAGATATTCAGTTTCTCTAACCCTTCCTCATTAGTTTTAATGTGACCACACCCACACGCGCAAAACATATAGAGATGCAAATCGTCCATGTGTCGCGCGAACGCCCCCATTACCTCAACAACAAAGCGGCAAACTTTATCAGTCCTGCAGTCGTCGAGTTTGGAAGACCATGCTGTGAGATTATAGGGTTTACATCTGAAGAAGAAGATCGCGATTTGAAGACAAGAACGATTTTAAGGTAAGAAATAATTCTGAATTATATTAGTTAGTGTTATTGTTGCATAAACTTCATATTGCCATTGAACTGTTGCTCGATGCTTTAGTGAATGTTCCCTGCACGCGCTGTGAGTTTGAGTCATTCGCGCGACGTGCGTTTGAAAAGCAAAACGCACCATGATTTTACTCCAATCTCATTTCATAACGTCATATCGATTGTAAACATTTGAAGTAACATATGATAATCAATATGTTTTTCTCTAGTGTAGTGTACTGAAGTGTTCCTTTTTAACTATGCCTGCTATACTATTGTTCTTATTATTTGATTCAGCCCTGCAGGTATATATGCCTACAAGGCACAACAAATGTATATATATATATATATATATATATATATATATATATATATATATATATGTGTGTGTGTGTGTGTGTGTGTGTGTGTGTGTGTGTGTGTGTGTGTGTGTGTGTGTGTATTTTGTAAATTTTAAAAAGGAATTTTCACCAGAAATCTAAAATGTATTCCCACAATCATGCAGCCCTGGTTTCTTCTTGATATCAGCATGTTCACAGCTTTTTTATATATATATATTTATTTTAGGTAGCTACCCGTCCTGCTGACTTCAACATGAGCATGAGGAGGTAAAGTGAAAAATCAAACACCTTGGAAATGACAGGTAGGCTATGCACTATGTTTCAGGAAAGGAAAGGTGTGTGACTGGTTAAGTCTCTGTCTTTAGTTCAGTGTGTTAAATAATGTGCTTTTTGCCATTTGTTGTGTATCTTTGGATTATGTTGTGTTGTAAATAAATTCAAACAATCAAAAAGCCGTTCTTTTTTAAATCTCCTCATTCTTTGTGCAAGGTAATGTAATGATAGCGCCTGAGAGCTCCTAATAGGGCCATTATGGGAGGCCCTTTGTCTTTTCTCAGGTGTGAAACACTCAATATTCATGGTAGTTTACGCCTCCTCGCATAAAGCTTTCTTACACAAAAACATGTCATACAAATTTTAAATCAATATATTGTCTTATCTGAATGAGTATTCAGGATGATTTTCACATAGTTTTGGAGCAAATATTCTAGGCTACGTGATACAATTTTCAAAAGCCTTGCGAATAAATAATTAGTTTGTGTTTCATGACATTATTTCAGTGACTTTTTTTTTGGTAATTTTCACAAACCACGCATAAATGTTATTATCTCAAAACTACAACTTTTACATACATGCTGCTGACATATTATTGTAGCAGAGTTTGTGCTGAATACAGTGTAATAAGACCTTAGCCATGAAAATGTCACAAGTAACAGAAATAAGCACAAATGTTAGAGGCATGTCAGAACACCTCCAGGACCCAGAAAAACACCCTCAGACCCCAGGGGGTTAAAGGTCTCTCTCTCTCTCTCTCTCTCTCTCTCTATCTCTCTCCTCTCTCTCTCTCTCTCTCTAGTTTGAATTGCAATTTTTCTCAAGATTTTCACAAGTTTTGCCAGGTTTAGACTCAGTTATAAATTACAATGTGTTTATTGCAATAAATTTAAACTGTAGAGATGCAACCTGGTCATTAAAATTATTTCAAATGAAATGGGATTTTCTCTTCAGTTTTTGGCGGCCCTCAGTTCAATGTTGGGTTCCTAAATTGGCCCTCACCTATCAAAACTTTGAGAACCCCTGCTCTAAGGGATCACCCGGCCACCCTGCGGAGAAAGCTCCTTTCGGCCCGCCTGTATCCGGGATCTTGTTCTTTCGGTCATGACCCAAAGCTCATGACCATAGGTGAGAGTAGGAACGTAGATTGACCGGTAAATTGAGAGCTTCGCCTTGCGGCTCAGCTCTTTCTTCACCACAACAGACCGGTACATCGACCCGCATTACTGCAGAAGCTGCACCGATCCGTCTGTCAATCACCCGTTCCATCCTTCCCTCACTCGTGAACAAGACCCCCAAGATACTTGAACTCCTCCACTTGAGGCAGGAACTCTCCACCAACCTAAAGTGGGCAGGCCACCCTTTTCCGACTGAGGACCATGGCCTCGGATTTGGAGGTGCTGATTCTCATCCCAGCTGCAAACCGTCCCAGTGCATGCTGAAGGTCCTGGTCTGAAGGGGCCAACACGACAACATCATCCGCAAAGAGCAGAGACGAAATCGTGTGGTCCCCAAACCAGACACCCTCCGGCCCGTGGCTGCGCCTAGAAATTCTGTCCATAAAAATTATGAACAGAACCGGCGACAAAGGGCAGCCCTGCCGGATTCCAACATGCACCGAGAACAAGTCGGAACTTACTGCCGGCAATGCCAACCAAGCTCCTCCTCCAGTTGTAAAGGGACCAGACAGCCCTTAGCAAAGGACCCCCGGACCCCATACTCCCGGACCACCCTCCACAGGCCGCCTCGAGGGACACAGTCGAATGCCTTCTCCAAATCCACAAAGAACATGTGGATTGGTTGGGAAAACTCCCGTCTGACGACATCCCCAGTTGAGGTCAACAGCTGCCCACCTCCACTGTAAACAGCGTTGGTAGGGCACTGCTTCCCTCTCCTGAGGCACCGGACGGTTTGCCAGAATCTCTTTGAGGCCAGCCGGTAGTCCTTCTCCATGGCCTCACCAAACTCCTCCCAGGCCCGAGTTTTTGCCTCCACAACCAGCCGGGCTGCACTCCGCTTGGCCTGCCGGTACCCGTCAGCTGCCTCAGGAGTCCCACAAGCCAACCAGCCCCGATAAGACTCCTCCTTCAGCTTGACGGCATCCTTTACTTCCGGTATCCACCACCGGGGTTCGGGGATTGTCGCCTCGACAGGCACCGGAGACCTTACAGCCACAGCTCCGAGCGGCCGCTTCGACAATGGAGGTGGAGAATATGGTCCACTCGGACTCAATATCTCCAGCCTCCCTCGGGATCCGGTCGAAGCTCCGCCGGAGGGGGGGAGTTGAAGATCTCTCTGACAGGGGACTCGGCCAAACGTTCCCAGCAGACCCTTACAGTACGCTTGGGTCTGCCGAGTCTGTCCAGCTTCCTCCTCCGCCATCGGATCCAACTCACCACCAGGTGGTGATCAGTTTGACAGCTTCGCCCCTCTCTTTACCCGAGTGTCCAAGACATACGGCCGCAGGTCAGATGAAACGACCACAAAGTCGATCATCGACCTACGGCCTAGGGTGTTCTGGTGCCATGTGCACTGATGCACACCCTTATGCTTGAACATGGTGTTCGTTATGGACAAACTGTAACTGGCACAGAAGTTCATTAGCTGAACACCGCTCGGGTTCAGATCAGGGGGGCCGCTCCTCCCAATTACGCCCCTCCAGGCGTCACTGTCGCTGCCCACGTGGGCGTTGAAGTCCCCCAGTAGAACCCCTCCTTGAACTGCCACCTTAACGTGGTGGAGGGGTTTGAGACCCTAGGAGCTATGTTGTCCGGGGCTATATGCCCCTGGTAAGGTCTCCCAAGGCAAACAGGTCCTAGGTGACGGGTCAGACAAAGAGCGGTTCAAAAAACCCTTATGATGGACAACAAACAAAAAGTGTTTTACAAAATTTAAATCAATGTATTGTTTTATGTGAATGATTAGGCAGGATGATTTTCAGTTCATTTTGAATGAAAAAACTCTAGGCGATAACTTCCATTACTCAAAAGTATTGTGAACACATATTTAGTATTTGTTTTGTAGCGTTATTTCAGACACTTTTTTTAATAACCATGCATAAACATTATTCTCTCAAAATACAAACATGTACATGCATGTTGCCCACATATTATGGTAGCCCTGTTTGTGGTAAATAGAGTGTAATTACACCTTTGCCATTAATATGTTTATAAGCAACTGAATAAAGCACAAATGTCAGGGCATGTCAGAACATCTCAAGGACCCCAAAAACACCTTGGTCCCCAGAGGGTTAAATCTCTTGACAAACTGAAATAGATTAATTACATTTGTATGTATTCTAAATAAAATATATAGATTGTACTGAATGTCAGCTTGCTTATTTGACTTCAGATAAGGATTTATTGACTTCACATGTCATGGAAAACAAGAAACTCTGCTTCTAACCACAGGTCGAGATCTGTCGTTCCAAACACACAATGCTGTTTGCGAATGATAGTTGGAACGATGGTTTTGGGAAACACCGTCTCTTTGAACTATGCTGATAACGACAAAATTTGCGACCATAATTGGCTAACGATGCTTTTGGGAAACGCACCCCAGAAAAACACACACACACACACACACACGCTTGTGATCTATGTACTGAACGATGCCCACATTAGGGGTGTGCATTGGCACTGCCCTCACAATTCGATTCGATTACGATTCACCAGGTAACGATTCGATTCAATTCGATTCTACGATGCATTGCGATGCATCAAAATTTTACTGCACACAACAAGGCACATTTTTCATCAGTCATGAGGCAATACAAGCAGTCATCTATTGAACAACAGATTTTATTGGCTGCTATGTGTGTATTATCACTATCCTGTATCTTCGACATAAATGTCATTAAACAAAATAAAATTGAATGGTACAGGGTACTGTATAGGCTATGGCATTTTCAAACCTGAAAAAGAAAACATAAATCACTGCTTTCAAGGGCTGTAATCTCCCAGTCTATTAGTCGATTATTGGTCGATACGTTCTGGCTTGACCAAAATTCTGATTTTTTTGCCGTGTTCATTTCATCAGTTTTGCCGCGTTCATTTCATCAGGTGGAAAGCACTAATTGCTAATGGGGGTGTTTTCAGAGCACCCCTGTTTCATAGGTAACAGTCTGTCTTCAGAACACCCCCCTTGTTTTCACTTCTTTTGGATTAGCCCAACCCACCGGAGAAGAGAGACAGATTGAGCAAAGTAGGCTACTAGAAGGTTTGCTGAATATTATTTATTTAATTGAGAGCGTTTAATTCATAGTCAGTCCTCCTCTACCATGTCAACAAAGACATCGGCAGTGTAGCAGCATTTTTTTTTTTTAGAAGACGGGAAATAATTATTGGAGCCCAATGCGCAGTGCCCATTGTTTGTATTAGTTTTGAGCCTATGCTTTATTTTTCAGTTATGCACTTTATTTCGTTTTTGCTCTTGATCTGGTTTGTTTAATAAAAAAATTTTTTTAATTAAAATGGACGTGCCTTTTGTGTTTAAGAGTAAAAGCTTTATGTTAATAGTCTATTCGTGTCTCAGCCGTGAAGCTGCGCTCCTGTGTTCAGCCTCATCTTGTCTAGTTTCCCCATTAACTTCGTAGAATCCGAAATGTGCCCAGATGTCCGCTTTTCCAAGCTTTGGGTGCGTTTTTAATTACCCGTCTATCGCGGTCATCTCCCTCCGCCTCAGCCGTCTTGATTGTTGTTGTTGTTATGCCCACGGAAGTAATCGAAACTTCACAACTTTATTGTCCAACTCAAGGCCAGAAAATAAACAGTGACATAATCGATTATGGCACTTTGCCGCATCGATGCTGAATCGTGCATGCCCCGCATTGCGATGCATCGCTGAATCGATTATTGTTGACACCACAAGCCCACATGAGGTTTGAGTGTGGTGAAAGGGTACAATCACACACACACACTCACCTGCCACCTGCTCGTGGTCCCTGTACTGGACGATGCCCACGTGAGGTTTGAGTGTGGTGAAGGGGTACGGGGCCACAGCCGGCCTGGCGTTAGAGATCGCTCGCAGCAGAGAGGATTTGCCTGCGTTTGGAAAGCCAACCTGCTCAGAAAACAGAAACAATCAACAGCCAGGGTTGGGAGGGTTACTTTTAAAATGTACAGTTACAAATTACTTCATAAAAAAAGTATTCAGTAACGTAATCCAAGCACCACATTATGATAGTAATACAATCTGATTACTTTTTAACTGCTTAAAGGTCATATATGTAAATAAAGTCGATCATCAAAGCCTTAAAATACTTTTATTTAACAATAAATTTAAAATAAAAATGAATAAAAACCCGTGTATATATGTATATGAAAGGCAATAGAGACATCGATTGGCTGCTGAAGTGTGTGTGAGGCGTGAGCTCTGACCAGTGCGGCGTGAGCCATGGTACGCAGCTCCAGCTGAACCTCCCGCTCCTGGCCCTTCTCTCCCGCCGTGGCCGTCATCGGCGCCCGGTTCTCGTTCGACAGGAAGAAGCGGTTCCCCTTCCCGCCGGCCCCTCCGTACGCCAGGATGAACAGCTGCTCGTGGAGAGAGAGGTCCGCCAGCGTCTCGCCCGCTTCCTTCACAGCCGTGCCCAGAGGAACCTGCGGTGAACAGAGTCACGTGACTAGAGCTGCTCGTTAACCCTGCGGTGAACAGAATCACATGACTAGAGCTGTTCGTTAACCCTACGGTGAACAGCGACACGGATTAGAAATTCTCGTTAACCCTCCAGTGAACAGCGACACGGATTAGAGCTTCTCGTTAATCCTGCGGTGAACAGAGTCACGTGACTAGAGCTTCTCGTTAACCCTGCGGTGAACAGCGACACGGATTAGAGCTTCTCGTTAACCCTGCTGGGAACAGAGTCACGTGACTAGAGCTGCTCGTTAACCCTGCTGGGAACAGAGTCATGTGACTAGAGCTGCTCGTTAACCCTGCGGTGAACAGAGTCACGTGACTAGAGCTTCTCGTTAACCCTGCGGTGAACAGCGACACGGATTAGAGCTTCTCGTTAACCCTGCGGTGAACAGAGTCACGTGACTAGAGCTTCTTGTTAACCCTGCAGTGAACAGCGACACGGATTAGAGCTTCTCGTTAACCCTGCTGGGAACAGAGTCACCTGACTAGAGCTGCTCGTTAACCCTGCTGGGAACAGAGTCACGTAACTAGAGCTGCTCGTTAACCCTGCGGTGAACAGAGTCACGTGACTAGAGCTTCTCGTTAACCCTGCGGTGAACAGCGACACGGATTAGAGCTTCTCGTTAACCCTGCTGGGAACAGAGTCACGTGACTAGAGCTGCTCGTTAACCCTGCTGGGAACAGAGTCACGTGACTAGAGCTGCTCGTTAACCCTGCGGTGAACAGAGTCACGTGACTAGAGCTGCTCGTTAACCCTGCGGTGAACAGAGTCACGTGACTAGAGCTTCTCGTTAACCCTGCTGGGAACAGAGTCACGTGACTAGAGCTGCTCGTTAACCCTGCTGGGAACAGAGTCACGTGACTAGAGCTGCTCGTTAACCCTGCGGTGAACAGAGTCACGTGACTAGAGCTTCTCGTTAACCCTGCGGTGAACAGCGACACGGATTAGAGCTTCTCGTTAACCCTGCTGGGAACAGAGTCACGTGACTAGAGCTGCTCGTTAACCCTGCTGGGAACAGAGTCACGTGACTAGAGCTGCTCATTAACCCTGCGGGGAACAGAATCACATGACTAGAGCTGCTCATTAACCCTGCTGGGAACAGAGACACGTGACTAGAGCTGCTCGTTAACCCTGCGGGGAACAGCGTCACATGACTAGAGCTGCTCATTAACCCTGCTGTGAACAGAGTCACGTGACTAGAGCTGCTCGTTAACCCTGCTGGGAACAGAGTCACGTGACTAGAGCTGCTCGTTAACCCTGCTGGGAACAGAGTCACGTGACTAGAGCTGCTCGTTAACCCTGCGGTGAACAGAGTCACGTGACTAGAGCTGCTCGTTAACCCTGCGGTGAACAGAGTCACGTGACTAGAGCTTCTCGTTAACCCAGCTGGGAACAACGACACGTGACTAGAGCTGCTCGTTAACCCTGCTGGGAACAGAGTCACGTGACTAGAGCTGCTCGTTAACCCTGCGGTGAACAGCAACACGGATTAGAGCTGTTTGTTAACCCTGCGGTGAACCGAATCGCGTGACTAGAGCTGCTCGTTAATCTTGCGGGGAACGGCGTCACGTGACTAGAGCTGCTCGTTAACCCTGCTGGGAACAGAGTCACGTGACTGGAGCTGCTCGTTAACCCTGCTGGGAACAGAGTCACGTGACTAGAGCTGCTCGTTAACCCTGCGGTGAACAGCAACACGGATTAGAGCTGTTTGTTAACCCTGCGGTGAACCGAATCGCGTGACTAGAGCTGCTCGTTAATCTTGCGGGGAACGGCGTCACGTGACTAGAGCTGCTCGTTAACCCTGCGGGGAACAGAGTCGCGTGACTAGAGCTGCTCGTTGACCCTGCGGTGAACAGAGTCACGTGACTATAGCTGCTCGTTAACCCTGCTGTGAAGAGTCACGTGACTAGAGCTGCTCGTTAACTCTGCGGTGAACAGAGTCACGTGACTAGAGCTGCTCGTTAACCCTGCTGTGAACAGAGTCACGTGACGAGAGCTGCTCATTAACCCTGCGGGGAACAGAGTCACGTGACTAGAGCTGCTCATTAACCCTGCGGGGAACAGAGTCACGTGACTAGAGCTGCTCGTTAACCCTGCTGTGAACAGAGTCACGTGACTAGAGCTGCTCATTAACCCTGCGGGGAACAGAGTCACGTGACTAGAGCTTCTCGTTAACCCTGCGGGGAACAGAGTCACGTGACTAGAGCTGCTCGTTAACCCTGCGGGGAACAGAGTCACGTGACTAGAGCTGCTCGTTAACCCTGCGGGGAACAGAGTCACGTGACTAGAGCTGCTCGTTAACCCTGCGGGGAACAGAGTCACGTGACTAGAGCTGCTCGTTAACCCTGCGGGGAACAGAGTCACGTGACTAGAGCTGCTCGTTAACCCTGCGGTGAACAGAGTCACGTGACTAGAGCTGCTCATTAACCCTGCGGGGAACAGAGTCACGTGACTAGAGCTGCTCGTTAACCCTGCGGGGAACAGCGACACGGATTAGAGCTTCTCGTTAACCCTGCTGGGAACAGAGTCACGTGACTAGAGCTGCTCGTTAACCCTGCCGGGAACAGAGTCACGTGACTAGAGCTGCTCGTTAACCCTGCGGTGAACAGAGTCACGTGACTAGAGCTGCTCATTAACCCCTGCGGGGAACAGCGTCACGTGACTAGAGCTGCTCATTAACCCTGCGGGGAACAGCGTCACGTGACTAGAGCTGCTCATTAACCCTGCGGGGAACAGCGTCACGTGACTAGAGCTGCTCATTAACCCTGCGGTGAACAGCGTCACGTGACTAGAGCTGCTCATTAACCCTGCGGGGAACAGTCACGTGACTAGAGCTGCTCGTTAACCCCTGCGGGGAACAGCGTCACGTGACTAGAGCTGCTCATTAACCCTGCGGTGAACAGAGTCACGTGACTAGAGCTGCTCGTTAACCCTGCGGCGAACAGAGACACGTGACTAGAGCTGCTCGTTAACCCTGCGGGGAACAGCGTCACGTGACTAGAGCTGCTCATTAACCCTGCGGTGAACAGCGTCACGTGACTAGAGCTGCTCATTAACCCTGCGGGGAACAGCGTCACGTGACTAGAGCTACTCATTAACCCTGCGGGGAACAGCGTCACGTGACTAGAGCTGCTCGTTAACCCTGCGGGGAACAGCGTCACGTGACTAGAGCTGCTCGTTAACCCTGCGGGGAACAGCGTCACGTGACTAGAGCTGCTCGTTAACCCTGCGGTGAAAAGTCACTTGACTAGAGCTGCTCGTTAACCCTGCTTTGAACAGAGTCACGTGACTAGAGCTGCTCGTTAACCCTGCGGTGAACAGAGTCACGTGACTAGAGCTGCTCGTTAACCCTGCGGTGAACAGAGTCACGTGACTAGAGCTGCTCGTTAACCCTTCCGGTGAACAGAGTCACGTGACTGGAGCTGCTCGTTAACCCTGCGGGGAACAGAGTCACGTGACTAGAGCTGCTCGTTAACCCTGCGGGGAACAGAGTCACGTGACTAGAGCTTCTCGTTAACCCTGCGGGGAACAGAGTCACGTGACTAGAGCTTCTCGTTAACCCTGCGGGGAACAGCGTCACGTGACTAGAGCTGCTCATTAACCCTGCGGTGAACAGAGTCACGTGACTAGAGCTGCTCGTTAACCCTGCGGGGAACAGAGTCACGTGACTAGAGCTGCTCATTAACCCTGCGGTGAACAGAGTCACGTGACTAGAGCTGCTCATTAACCCTGCGGGGAACAGCGTCACGTGACTGGAGCTGCTCGTTAACCCTGCGGGGAACAGCCACGTGACTAGAGCTGCTCGTTAACCCTGCGGTGAACAGAGTCACGTGACTAGAGCTGCTCGTTAACCCTGCGGTGAACAGAGTCACGTGACTAGAGCTGCTCATTAACCCTGCGGAACAGTGTCACGTGACTAGAGCTGCTCGTTAACCCTGCGGTGAACAGTCACGTGACTGGAGCTGCTCGTTAACCCTGCGGGGAACAGCGTCACGTGACTAGAGCTGCTCGTTAACCCTGCGGGGAACAGCCACGTGACTAGAGCTGCTCATTAACCCTGCGGTGAACAGAGTCACGTGACTAGAGCTGCTCGTTAACCCTGCGGTGAACAGTCACGTGACTGGAGCTGCTCGTTAACCCTGCGGGGAACAGCCACGTGACTAGAGCTGCTCGTTAACCCTGCGGTGAACAGAGTCACGTGACTAGAGCTGCTCGTTAACCCTGCGGTGAACAGAGTCACGTGACTAGAGCTGCTCATTAACCCTGCGGGGAACAGCGTCACGTGACTAGAGCTGCTCGTTAACCCTGCGGTGAACAGTCACGTGACTGGAGCTGCTCGTTAACCCTGCGGGGAACAGCCACGTGACTAGAGCTGCTCGTTAACCCTGCGGTGAACAGAGTCACGTGACTAGAGCTGCTCGTTAACCCTGCGGTGAACAGAGTCACGTGACTAGAGCTGCTCGTTAACCCTGCGGTGAACAGAGTCACGTGACTAGAGCTGCTCGTTAACCCCTGCAGTGAACAGAGTCACGTGACTAGAGCTGCTCATTAACCCTGCGGGGAACAGAGTCACGTGACTAGAGCTGCTCATTAACCCTGCGGGGAACAGCGTCACGTGACTGGAGCTGCTCGTTAACCCTGCGGGGAACAGCCACGTGACTAGAGCTGCTCGTTAACCCTGCGGTGAACAGAGTCACGTGACTAGAGCTGCTCATTAACCCTGCGGGGAACAGTGTCACGTGACTAGAGCTGCTCGTTAACCCTGCGGTGAACAGTCACGTGACTGGAGCTGCTCGTTAACCCTGCGGGGGAACAGCGTCACGTGACTAGAGCTGCTCGTTAACCCTGCGGGGAACAGAGTCACGTGACTAGAGCTGCTCATTAACCCTGCGGTGAACAGAGTCACGTGACTAGAGCTGCTCGTTAACCCTGCGGTGAACAGTCACGTGACTGGAGCTGCTCGTTAACCCTGCGGGGAACAGCCACGTGACTAGAGCTGCTCGTTAACCCTGCGGTGAACAGAGTCACGTGACTAGAGCTGCTCGTTAACCCTGCGGTGAACAGAGTCACGTGACTAGAGCTGCTCATTAACCCTGCGGGGAACAGCGTCACGTGACTAGAGCTGCTCGTTAACCCTGCGGTGAACAGTCACGTGACTGGAGCTGCTCGTTAACCCTGCGGGGAACAGCCACGTGACTAGAGCTGCTCGTTAACCCTGCGGTGAACAGAGTCACGTGACTAGAGCTGCTCGTTAACCCTGCGGTGAACAGAGTCACGTGACTAGAGCTGCTCGTTAACCCTGCGGTGAACAGAGTCACGTGACTAGAGCTGCTCGTTAACCCTGCAGTGAACAGAGTCACGTGACTAGAGCTGCTCATTAACCCTGCGGGGAACAGAGTCACGTGACTAGAGCTGCTCGTTAACCCTGCGGGGAACAGAGTCACGTGACTAGAGCTGCTCGTTAACCCTGCGGTGAACAATCACTTGACTAGAGCTGCTCGTTAACCCTGCGGGGAACAGCCACGTGACTAGAGCTGCTCGTTAACCCTGCGGTGAACAGAGTCACGTGACTAGAGCTGCTCGTTAACCCTGCGGTGAACAGAGTCACGTGACTAGAGCTGCTCGTTAACCCTGCGGGGAACAGCGTCACGTGACTAGAGCTGCTCGTTAACCCTGCGGGGAACAGAGTCACGTGACTAGAGCTTCTCGTTAACCCTGCGGGGAACAGAATCACGTGACTAGAGCTTCTCGTTAACCTTGCGGGGAACAGCGTCACGTGACTAGAGCTGCTCATTAACCCTGCGGGGAACAGCGTCACGTGACTAGAGCTGCTCATTAACCCTGCGGGGAACAGTCACGTGACTAGAGCTGCTCGTTAACCCCCCCTGCGGGGAACAGTCACGTGACTAGAGCTGCTCGTTAACCCTGCGGGGAACAGCGTCACGTGACTAGAGCTGCTCATTAACCCTGCGGTGAACAGCGTCACGTGACTAGAGCTGCTCATTAACCCTGCGGGGAACAGCGTCACGTGACTAGAGCTGCTCGTTAACCCTGCGGGGAACAGAGTCACGTGACTAGAGCTGCTCGTTAACCCTGCGGCGAACAGAGACACGTGACAAGAGCTGCTCGTTAACCCTGCGGGGAACAGCGTCACGTGACTAGAGCTGCTCGTTAACCCTGCGGTGAACGGAGTCACGTGGCTAGAGCTGCTCGTTAACCCTGCGGTGAACAATCACTTGACTAGAGCTGCTCGTTAACCCTGCGGTGAACAGAGTCACGTGACTAGAGCTGCTCGTTAACCCTGCGGTGAAACAGAGTCACGTGACTAGAGCTGCTCGTTAACCCTGCGGTGAACAGAGTCACGTGACTAGAGCTGCTCGTTAACCCTGCGGGGAACAGCGTCACGTGACTAGAGCTTCTCGTTAACCCTGCGGGGAACAGAGTCACGTGACTAGAGCTTCTCGTTAACCTTGCGGGGAACAGCGTCACGTGACTAGAGCTGCTCATTAACCCTGCGGGGAACAGCGTCACGTGACTAGAGCTGCTCATTAACCCTGCGGGGAACAGTCACGTGACTAGAGCTGCTCATTAACCCTGCGGTGAACAGCGTCACGTGACTAGAGCTGCTCATTAACCCTGCGGGGAACAGTCACGCGACTAGAGCTGCTCGTTAACCCTGCGGGGAACAGCGTCACGTGACTAGAGCTGCTCGTTAACCCTGCGGGGAACAGAGTCACGTGACTAGAGCTGCTCGTTAATCCTGCGGTGAACAGTCCACTTGACTAGAGCTGCTCGTTAACCCTGCTTTGAACAGAGTCACGTGACTAGAGCTTCTCGTTAACCCTTCCGGTGAACAGAGTCACGTGACTAGAGCTGCTCGTTAACCCTTCCGGTGAACAGAGTCACGTGACTAGAGCTGCTCGTTAACCCTGCGGTGAACAGAGTCACGTGACTAGAGCTGCTCGTTAACCCTGCGGGGAACAGCGTCACATGACTAGAGCTGCTCGTTAACCCTGCGGGGAACAGCGTCACGTGACTAGAGCTGCTCGTTAACCCTGCGGTGAACAGAGTCACGTGACTAGAGCTGCTCGTTAACCCTTCCGGTGAACAGAGTCACGTGACTGGAGCTGCTCGTTAACCCTGCGGGGAACAGAGTCACGTGACTAGAGCTTCTCGTTAACCCTGCGGGGAACAGAGTCACGTGACTAGAGCTTCTCGTTAACCCTGCGGGGAACAGCGTCACGTGACTAGAGCTGCTCATTAACCCTGCGGTGAACAGAGTCACGTGACTAGAGCTGCTCGTTAACCCTGCGGTAAACAGAGTCACGTGACTAGAGCTGCTCATTAACCCTGCGGGGAACAGCGTCACGTGACTAGAGCTGCTCGTTAACCCTGCGGTGAACAGAGTCACGTGACTAGAGCTTCTCGTTAACCCTGCGGGGAACAGAGTCACGTGACTAGAGCTGCTCATTAACCCTGCGGGGAACAGCGTCACGTGACTAGAGCTGCTCGTTAACCCTACGGTGAACAGAGTCACGTGACTAGAGCTGCTCATTAACCCTGCGGGGAACAGCGTCACGTGACTAGAGCTGCTCGTTAACCCTGCGGTGAACAGAGTCACGTGACTAGAGCTGCTCGTTAACCCTGCGGGGGAACAGAGTCACGTGACTAGAGCTGCTCATTAACCCTGCGGGGAACAGAGTCACGTGACTAGAGCTGCTCATTAACCCTGCGGGGAACAGCGTCACGTGACTAGAGCTGCTCGTTAACCCTGCGGTGAACAGTCACGTGACTGGAGCTGCTCGTTAACCCTGCGGGGAACAGTCACGTGACTAGAGCTGCTCGTTAACCCTGCGGCGAACAGAGACACGTGACTAGAGCTGCTCGTTAACCCTGCGGGGAACAGCGTCACATGACTAGAGCTGCTCGTTAACCCTGCGGTGAACAGAGTCACGTGGCTAGAGCTGCTCGTTAACCCTGCGGTGAACAATCACTTGACTAGAGCTGCTCGTTAACCCTGCGGTGAACAGAGTCACGTGACTAGAGCTGCTCGTTAACCCTGCGGTGAACAGAGTCACGTGACTAGAGCTGCTCGTTAACCCTGCGGTGAACAGAGTCACGTGACTAGAGCTGCTCGTTAACCCTGCGGGGAACAGCGTCACGTGACTAGAGCTGCTCATTAACCCTGCGGGGAACAGAGTCACGTGACTAGAGCTTCTCGTTAACCCTGCGGGGAACAGAGTCACGTGACTAGAGCTTCTCGTTAACCTTGCGGGGAACAGCGTCACGTGACTAGAGCTGCTCATTAACCCTGCGGGGAACAGCGTCACGTGACTAGAGCTGCTCATTAACCCTGCGGGGAACAGTCACGTGACTAGAGCTGCTCATTAACCCTGCGGTGAACAGCGTCACGTGACTAGAGCTGCTCATTAACCCTGCGGGGAACAGTCACGCGACTAGAGCTGCTCGTTAACCCTGCGGGGAACAGCGTCACGTGACTAGAGCTGCTCGTTAACCCTGCGGGGAACAGAGTCACGTGACTAGAGCTGCTCGTTAATCCTGCGGTGAACAGTCACTTGACTAGAGCTGCTCGTTAACCCTGCTTTGAACAGAGTCACGTGACTAGAGCTTCTCGTTAACCCTTCCGGTGAACAGAGTCACGTGACTAGAGCTGCTCGTTAACCCTTCCGGTGAACAGAGTCACGTGACTAGAGCTGCTCGTTAACCCTGCGGTGAACAGAGTCACGTGACTAGAGCTGCTCGTTAACCCTGCGGGGAACAGCGTCACATGACTAGAGCTGCTCGTTAACCCTGCGGGGAACAGCGTCACGTGACTAGAGCTGCTCGTTAACCCTGCGGTGAACAGAGTCACGTGACTAGAGCTGCTCGTTAACCCTTCCGGTGAACAGAGTCACGTGACTGGAGCTGCTCGTTAACCCTGCGGGGAACAGAGTCACGTGACTAGAGCTTCTCGTTAACCCTGCGGGGAACAGAGTCACGTGACTAGAGCTTCTCGTTAACCCTGCGGGGAACAGCGTCACGTGACTAGAGCTGCTCATTAACCCTGCGGTTGAACAGAGTCACGTGACTAGAGCTGCTCGTTAACCCTGCGGTGAACAGAGTCACGTGACTAGAGCTGCTCATTAACCCTGCGGGGGAACAGCGTCACGTGACTAGAGCTGCTCGTTAACCCTGCGGTGAACAGAGTCACGTGACTAGAGCTGCTCGTTAACCCTGCGGGGAACAGAGTCACGTGACTAGAGCTGCTCATTAACCCTGCGGGGAACAGCGTCACGTGACTAGAGCTGCTCGTTAACCCTGCGGGGAACAGAGTCACGTGACTAGAGCTGCTCATTAACCCTGCGGGGAACAGAGTCACGTGACTAGAGCTGCTCATTAACCCTGCGGGGAACAGCGTCACGTGACTAGAGCTGCTCGTTAACCCTGCGGTGAACAGTCACGTGACTGGAGCTGCTCGTTAACCCTGCGGGGAACAGCGTCACGTGACTGGAGCTGCTCGTTAACCCTGCGGGGAACAGCGTCACGTGACTAGAGCTGCTCATTAACCCTGCGGTGAACAGAGTCACGTGACTAGAGCTGCTCGTTAACCCTGCGGTGAACAGAGTCACGTGACTAGAGCTGCTCATTAACCCTGCGGGGAACAGCGTCACGTGACTAGAGCTGCTCGTTAACCCTGCGGTGAACAGAGTCACGTGACTAGAGCTGCTCGTTAACCCTGCGGGGAACAGAGTCACGTGACTAGAGCTGCTCATTA
>JARPMJ010000269.1:145000-147500 GCA_033366665.1 Phoxinus dragarum
CGTTGTAGTCAGCGCTTGGTCGGTTAATTTTGGCATTTTCTAAGTAAGTTACCCTAATAGGCTAGTAATAAATGAACACACTTACAAAATGTCTTTCGTCCTGTAGGCGTCCTGGAGAATATTTCTGTTCGTCCTAAACACATTTTCTATCGTCCCCAGGACGATAGGACGCCGTTAGTCTCGAGCCCTGGTGCGTGAATAGTTGTGCAACTGCGCAAACTTTGTTTTGAAGTTTAATGTTTGAGTTCCAGAGGAATTTGTGACTGTGTACCTGTTCAACCACATCAAAGTTTCGTAATTAGTAAGTCCGTGCTTTTTCTCTTTTTTTCCTCTTGTCTGCTGACTGATGAGGGGCCGCAGTGCCGTAGTGAAGCGGGTGTTTGTACACGTTAGCCTATTTTTTAATAATAGTTGCAAGCAATCATAAAATACAGCAAGTGTTAAGCCCGTGCAGACCTCACTGCCACAGCGCATCGTTGCACTATCTGCTGAAATCGGAATGTTTGACGAAGGGGCCTTCTCCTTAGTTACAGTTGCTGAGCTAGGATTGGACGAGAACCGTTCGAGGGCGGGGTTTTGCGAACGGTCAATTGTAATCAATGTTTCATCAACCAATTGCCTGGAATTAATAAATAAGCAAATATAGCAGACATATAATCACATATAAACATATAATCGATCTCTTGCATTGCACTTCGTAGAGAAGACTTTACTCGTGAAAATATTTATTTATTTTTGTCCTGTGCGCCGATGGGAATTCTGGGGATACAACAGAGCCAAAAGGCTATACTACGGGCTTTAGCCGTTAGATATCTTTGCTGCATTGGATCGGTCTCCTTTCTAGAACAGCCGAGAGCTTTCTAGCCTCGCGGCAGCAGCACATAGACCTTAAACAATCAGCGGATGGCGGACGGGTGCGGGTCTTGAAAATTGGTCATAACACATTGGATCGATGAACGGATGATGAGTTTTTGTGATGCGCTTGCGGATAAAATAATAGCCCATCCGCGCATTAGGGATGTTAACCGATGACCGTTTGCCCGTACAACGTTAACCGATCAAAGTTGTCGGTAGACGGTTAAAAAAAAAAAAAAAAAGTGATCTCTAAATTAGTCCATTATAGACAGTGGACTAAACGCTACTACAGTTAGCATCTCATTCCAAGATCTTTCTGTGTGAAGTGAACAAATCCCTCTCAATCTTTCATAACTCGCCCGTTTGTACTTAATAAACCAATAAAAACATTTGGCGCGAGGGGTCACAGCGTTTGGGTTCGCGCGCTCACAAGGTTTGCTAAAAGTAAAGGCTACAGACACACTCGAGGTTAGCGCCAGGGCAGACGACAGGAGGAAGCGTGCAGCGAAGAGTAGTGTGTGTGTGAGGAAGAGTAGTGTGTGTGTGAGGAAGAGTAGTGTGTGTGTGAGGAAGAGTAGTGTGTGTGTGAGGAAGAGTAGTGTGTGTAAGTTGCAACTTGTGTGATACAGCGCTTAAATATGGAATACATTACATCTACATTTCAGGTGGTAACAGATAAGGTGATGATGATCATCTTTCTTTATTATTGTTAGCACTGCCTCAAACTAAAGCGCGTCTCTTCGGAGCTGTCATTTTCTGAAATGAGCCGCGGCAATGTTTCAAATGAGCTTCTAATGCTAGACAAACGCCTTTATTTTCAACGCGATCACCTTGTGCCCGAACCATTTCGAACTAAGGAGCCATTTGTCCGCCGATTACATACAAGCTCCTCGGCGCCGCGTTTGCGGGACTCATGTTTCCCGCTGTTGGGGATTTGAAAAAAGTGACGTGAGTGGAAGGGCTGCGCCGGCGCCGTGTGTGTGTGTGTGTGTGTGTGTGTGTATGTGTGTGAGCGGGAGGCAGAGCGGCGGAGAGATGCGAAATTGCAGGCGCGGCTCGAAATGGCTGTTAGTGTTATTTCAAATAGCATATTTTTAAACTAATCGGTTTAACCGGTTTCAACCGGCTAATGAGGCTCGTGGTCGGGTCAATACATTTTTTCGTTTTCCGCCATCCCTACCGCGCATCTCCAGAATGGATGGATCTATATTATGCGTCAAGAAACATTGCGTTCCCAACTCTTGAAAGGTCGGATTTTCTCCATCGCTTGACAAGTTTTGTTTAGAAAACTTGAATCCGTGTAAGGACACAATCATTAGACACAACGTGCACACATGTGCAGGCCAATGTTTGTTTGCGGTGATGACGGTGACGAGCTCAGACCCACGGTAGGTATATTTGGGGTGTGTGTGTGAGTGTGTGTGAGTGTGAGTGAGTGTGTGTGAGGACGCCCTCTGGTGTTCAGATGGAGCAGATTTATCAAAGGGAAGGCTGAAGGTTCAGTGGCCGTTACGTTTCATTGGGAACATCCGGGCCTCTTCCTGAGGGTTCAGGAGTGTGTTCAGGAGTGTGTTCAGGAGTGTGTTCAGGAGTGTGTTCAGGAGTGTGTTCAGGGAGTGTGTTCAGGAGTGTGTTCAGGAGTGTG
>JARPMJ010000269.1:152500-331248 GCA_033366665.1 Phoxinus dragarum
GCCCTGGCGAAAGGTGAGTGTGGAGACACACACACACACACACACACACACACACAGAACTCATCTAACAGAATCCCACTGTCAAAGTTCTGAACGTTCATCATTTTCAAACAAATTCATATACGCGTCCAAGTAGTCGTAGTACTTTTAAAACGAATGTGAGTCCATTCTCTTTAGTGATATTAAATCCAATAAATATTAAATCTTTTAAAGGACGTGTTAAGTGTTCATATGTGTGTTAAGCCACTTCTCTTCAGTGATATTAACTCAAATGAACATTTAAATAACGTCACATGTTCACCGTCATTAAAGCAGCGTTTCTTAAGCATGTTCCTGTAGCCACACCAACTCTTCCTAATCGATCACACCTGACCAGCTCATCGGCTCTTCTGGGTCCGATCAGAGATCAGCTGGTGGTCCTCCAGGACACCGCAGTAATGAACCCGAACCGCTGCAGTCTTTCAGTCTGTTTTCAACTGTCGAGCTAAAACCTAATCGAGCCAGTAATAAAACCCCCCCAATCCATCCGCCGGAAACCGAAGCCTCCCCGGCGCCGCCATTGATTAGCAGAGCATCTCCTGCTGTTAGCATATAGGGGTCCGGCCCACGGGATCAAGAATAGGTGGAGTGGCAAACAAAGTCCTATCAAAACCTCTGAACAATGCAATAACACCTGTGGGAATAGCATCGAAAACGATAGCAAATTCTCTAGGCGTGACAGGAAATTAAATTTATCCAGAAATGCACCATATGTACATCCATTTTCATTAAAAAGATCACGTACTAATGTAATATTGTTATCATGCCAGTTTTGAAAAAATATGGACTTGTTTTTATAGAGAATATTATGATTGTTCCATATGAAATATGAATGTGGGGGAAAGTTGTGTTTATAAATAGAGACCAAGCCAGAAGCATTTGCTTATGGAATGAAGAGAGCTTTCCAGGTAATTTCTCAATGCTATAATTGCATAATGAAGAAAATGTAGGCCACCCAGCTGGGAGAATATATAATTTGGGATAAAGTTCCAGATTGAAGAGGGGCATTTTAAGAAGTGTTTCATCCAATTAATTTTAAAAGTATAAATTAATGTTTTAAAATCTAGAAAATGTAGGCCTCCATTTTCATGTGTTCATTACAACAGTTTTTTTAATATAGTGGGTGCGATTCCTCCAAACAAAATTGAATAAAAGTTGATCTATCATTTTACAACGTTTTATTGTCCAAATGTAGAGCTAATGCTGCATATGTTAATCTAGATAACCCTTCAGCTTTAGTAAGCAAGACCCTGCCTTTTAATGAAACCATTTCTTTGGAGCCACTGTTGAGTTTTTTACGGGTTTTGTCGATAGCAGGAATAAAATTTTCAGAACATTGTGAAGCTTGATTCTTAGTTATTACAACTCCTAAATATGTGACTTTTCTCTGACAGGAATATTACAAATGGATGAAATATCACACTCTGTAATGGGTAATAACTCACACCTTGATATATTAAGGTATAGGCCAGAAGCTTTAAGTAGACTGCTATCAATTACCCCTAAAGCTACTGCAACTTGATCACTATTTTTTAAGAAGAGGAGTGGTGTCATCGGCCAGCTGGCTGAAGATCCGCTCCCTTCCTGCAGTGGAGATGCCTACAAGGTTGCTTTTGCTTGATATGTTTCTACTAAGAGTTGAGCTGCTAATAAAAACAAATAGGGAGAAGATAGGGCAACCTTGACGTATACCCCTATTTACATCAAATCTAGAAGAAGTCCCATGTTTTAATTTAATTGAACTGTTGGTATTACAATATAAACTTCTTACCGCATCACTAAAAAAAGGACCAAAACCAATCTTTCCAGACTAAGAAAAATTAAATGTGTGCTCAAGAGTATCAAATGCATTGTAGAAATCCAAAAATAAAATATAGCTTTGATCCGAAACCAGATGAGAATAATCAAGAACATCTAAAACTAATCTAATATTATTGGAAATATGTCTGTTCTTCATGAAACCAGATTGTGTTTGATCAATAATCAAAGTCTAGGACGGTCTTAATTCTCTCAGCAAATATACACGCAAGTATTTTGTAGTCATTGTTTTAAAAGACAAATAGGACGCCAATTATCAATAAATAATAAATCCTTTTTGGTTTCGGTATCCAGTAATAAGACCCTGATTTAAGCTAGGTGGAAGTTGGCCAACAGAAATACTTTCGTTAAATACATTAATAAAAACGGCGTCAGTTTTGGGGGCAAAGCACTTATAAAATTCTCCAGTAAGCCCATCCGTCCCGGGAGATTTATTATTTTTTTAGACGTCAATTGAATGTGTTATTTCTTCAATACTTAGAGGTTTGTCACAAAGATCTTTATTTTCTGGTAGTATAACTCTTGGATTTTTCTAGAGAGGCAAAAAAGGAGGATGTTGATTGATCAGAGTAATTAGAGGTATAAAAGCTTACTATAGAACATTGAGCAGAATTTAGAAATCAGCTTCGAGTCAGAAGTAACGGTGCCATTAATGTTGATTTGGTGTACAGTATTATAATTAGCACGCTGTTTTTTCCAAGCGGAAAAAATAAGCAGAATTCTGCTCCCCCTCCTCGAGCCATTTCTTTCTGGAGCGAATAAAAGGCGCCCTCAGCTTTTCTTTTGTAGATTTCGTCTAATTTGTTTTGCAATTCTGCCAGACTTGATTGATCTTCATTTGTATGCATATCTAATCCCTTTTCCCATAATAGAAGAAATGCTTGAAATAACATTATCCTCCTCTGCCTCCCAGCCCGGATATAGGAACTACCAAAAGATCTTAAAAATTTAGAGGATTCGTACTTAAATAACTCCCAATTATTCGAAAAAATAATTTTCTGTAATAGCTTTCTTTAGATAGTAATCAAGTAAGCGATTAATTTCTAACTTAACAGTTTCAATTTTAAATATGAATTATTGAGCTTCCAATAAGACGTTCTGATTCCCTTCTCTGGTGCGAAAAAATTAAGTGTTTCATTCTACTTTCGATCAAGTTGAGTAGCCGTGAATTTTCTGCATTGGAGTTGTAGCCGTACATATTAATAACTAAAATCGTAACATTAATAACAGATATAACATGAATAAGAAAATGATTATTACAATCCCCTTCAGAATGTAAAACATTACCATTTAAACGATTCAACAGAGTAATAACACCAGCTGAACGTTCAGAACAATCGGAGAACCATACATCATTCCCCCATGCGATCTCCAAAATTTGCTATCCTCAGGAATAGAAGCCCACGGCCTAATAGGGATGTTCGCCGGAGTCAAATGTGACGTCACGATATGGGCGTGGCTGCGAACTGGTTGGCAGAAAGAACCAAAACATGCGCAGCAGTCTACCTGTGTTTTGTCAGCATATGCTAATTATTTGTTACAAAAGAAGCTAAAGGGGAGATATAAGGTTAAGCTTTTATAACCAGGGTTCATGTTCTCTGCCTGATCAATATCACCTGAGTGAGAATTGGAGCAAAAGCCCGGACACATGGCCAGATTTGACATTCGGCGACATCTACCTGTATCTCATCGACACGCCATCTAAGTTTACCAGAGAGTCGTTGAAAGCGTACAAATCTTTATATGCCTATAAGTAAGTCATAATTACGAATATTACTTGTTTTAACTAAGGATAACTGGTAAATGTCGTCGTCTTCACGCGAGTCATTTGGCCAATCACAGTCAAGATAACGGCAGCGCCCGCGCATCTGGCAGCTTTCCCGCGGATGAATTCATGCTTTGGACACTGATTACTTTTGAGTTAAGTCCTGTTATCTGTCAACAATATAATTGTTTTCTCTAACGTTGTTGTTAGTTAACATGTTTAACATTAACGTTATATTGGTAAGTAAGCGCGCTAAGGGTTTTCTGTTGGAACGATGTCGTGTTAGCGGCAGAGGTGGGACAGTAACAAAGTACATTTACTTGAGTACTGTACTTAAGTACACTTTTTGAGTATCTGTACTTGAGTATTCTTTTTTTGGAAACATTTACTTTAACTTCACTACATTTGAAAGACAAATATCGTAATTTTTACTCCACTCGATTTCTGTCAAGCTCCTTGAGTAGAGAGTAACGTCAGGAATGATTTGGTTGGAAATGAAAGTCGGGTTGGTCAGAACTCGACTGATGTTGGTTTCTGACGTCAACCTGATTTTCAACCACAATACAACGTCTGTCCAACACATCTGTCCAACATTGGAGATTAACGTCAATCTGACATTGGATTCTGACATCAACCTGATTTTAATTTTCAGCGTTGGGTTTGGTCTTCTAAATGTGAATTTTGTCATTTGTTTTGGAGCATACTAGCTTATAGATAACAAGGCTAACATATTCATGCTAAAAGCCAAACAACTGGGAACAGCCGTTTGTGTGTCGAAACCAGTGTGGACGTTGAGTGACTTATTCAATCCCATTGGAACTGTGTTCTAGAATAAATGTGATATTGATATGAGGGGCAGGCAGATTCAGATTCAGGGGTATAAGATACTGTAAGTATTACATGCAACAATGCAACAATAATAAAACAATGCATTGACATTTACTTTTATACTTAAGTACTTTTAAAAACGAGTATTCTGTACTTTTACTTAAGTAAACATCGGTCTTTACAACTTTTACTTGTAACGGAGTAATATTTGACCAGTAGTATCTGTACTTTCACTCCAGTAAGGAAGTTGTGTACTTTGTCCACCTCTGGTTAGTGGTCCCTAAGTTAATGACTAATGATGTTAGCAACTTCACTGTTACACCAATTTCTATTATCACTGTAAAGCTGCTTTGAAACAACCCATGCTGTTAGAAGCGCTATAAATGAAGTTGACTTGACTTTGAGCTCCAGTGTCTGTGACTGTTTTGTGCCACATGGTTTTATTTGACTAGCGGTGTCTGAAACCGTCCCACTATATGGGGATGAGTGTTTCAGACACCGCTCATGACAGGCCTGCAGGTCACGTTACTTCAGCAGCGTCTCACTGCTGTGTGTGTGTGTGTGTCAGTGAGGTCGTTTCGGCACCGAGGGCGCCCGACGGACCGGCCCGTGCCCCCGAGGGACGAGGTGTTCGAGTACATCATCTTCAGGGGAAGTGACATCAAGGACATCACGGTGTGTGAGCCTCTGAAGATGCACCACAGTCTTCCTCAGGACCCTGCTATCGTTCAGGTGTGTGTGTGTGTCGAACTCCGTTACGTGTCCCTCCGCTCGTTCAGACGCAGCGCTGATTGTTTTTCTCTCGTTAGTCGTCAGTCCGGGACATCGTCCGCTCACTACGGGTCGCAGGGCGGATACAGTCCCCCTACCGAAACATGCTTACCCTCCTACAGCCAGCTGGCGGCCAGCTCCCTCCTCTAACCAGCAGTACGCCGCAGCGCTGGGCCCTTGGTGAGTGTGTGTGTGTGTGTGTGTGTGCGCTATAAACCAGCTGGCGGCCAGCTCCCTCCTCAACCAGCAGTACGCCGCGGCGCTGGGCCTTGGTGTGTGTGTGTGTGTGTGTGTGTGTGCGCTATAACCAGCAGCGGCGCTGGGCCTCGGTGAGTGTGTGTGTGTGTGGCGCTATAACCAGCAGCGGCGCTGTGCCTCGGTGTGTGTGTGCTATAACCAGCAGCGGCGCTGGGCCTCGGTGAGTGTGTGTGTGCGCTACAGCCAGCTGGCGGCCAGCTCCCTCCTCAACCAGCAGTACGCCGCGGCGCTGGGCCTCCGGTGAGTGTGTGTGTGTGTGCGCTATAACCAGCAGCGGCGCTGGGCCTCGGTGAGTGTGTGTGTGTGTGCTATAACCAGCAGCGGCGCTGGGCCTCGGTGAGTGTGTGTGTGCGCTACAGCCAGCTGGCGGCCAGCTCCCTCCTCAACCAGCAGTACGCCGCGGCGCTGGGCCTCGGTGAGTGTGTGTGTGTGTGTGTGCGCTATAACCAGCAGTGGCGCTGGGCCTCGGTGAGTGTGTGTGTGTGTGCTATAACCAGCAGCGGCGCTGGGGCCTCGGGTGAGTGTGTGTGTGTGTGTGCGCTATAACCAGCGATGGCGCTGGGCCTCGGTGAGTGTGTGTGTGTGTGCTATAACCAGCAGTGGCGCTGGGCCTCGGTGAGTGTGTGTGTGTGTGCTATAACCAGCAGCGGCGCTGGGCCTCGGTGAGTGTGTGTGTGCGCTACAGCCAGCTGGCGGCCAGCTCCCTCCTCAACCAGCAGTATGCAGCGGCCCTGGGCCTCGGTGTGTGCGCGCTCATGTCTCTGTGTGTGTGTGGCCCAGGTCTGCATGGTGTGCCGGTGCGTAGGGGTCCTATGGTGGAGCAGGCGGTTCAGACTGTGCCTGCAGAGAAAGCCCCGCTGAAGGGTTTGAGCGGAGCAGGAGAGATGGGCCGAGGGCAGAGGGGCGGTCGAGGAGCGCAGAGAGCCTTCAGCAGTGAGTCCTACACACACACACACACACACACACACACTTGCAGTCACTTAAAACACCACCAAACCCCAGACTATCTGTGAAGCGCTGTGGGACAGGGTCCGAAATTAACTTTTTGGCTCACCTGCCACGGGGACTGGTAGATGAAAAAAATCCACCAGCCAAGCATATTTTTTACCGGCCCAAAATAATAAACAGCCTTTGTGTCACACATACATTCGTTTCAGTACATTTAATTGAGATGATAAGGTATTATGTTGAATACAAACATAAAAAATTGTCCAGAGCAAAATTTGAAATTTAGGCTATAACAAACTTTTTTTTTTTTTTTTTTTACACACTCACACACTCAATCCTCTCTCTCTCTCTCTCTCGTTTTTGTGTTGAAAGGAATGGCTACTGTTCATTTGCAACACATTTCTGTCATTTTCTATCTGAAGCTATTGCCTGCAACATTGAAAACTCCCGGTCTCTTGGACCTTGGATATCTCACGACCTCCCGAGTGTCCGAACATTTCATTTTATTATTTACTCGCTAAACGGAAAATCTACCAGCATTTGGCGCTTGGCGGGTGTTAATTTGCTGAAGATTGTGGGATGCTGAAGACAGCGCTTAGGAGACGGTGAAGCCTTTATACTTCGCCTGTCTCCCACTGAGAGAGAGAGAGAGAGAGAGCGCGCAGGCGCGTGACCGGGGCTCGCTCGCTCTCTCTCTCTGCTCGTTCTTCAGTTAAACATGCGCCCTGTCACACGCGCAGCAGTTCGTCTACATTCGGCTACTCACCGATCAGATATGACTATGGCGGGACAAACATTTTATTACATTACTATTTTGGTATGAACATTCACCCGCCAGTGTGGCGGATAGCCTTTTGAGATTTACTCGCCAAATGGAAAATCTACCCGCATTTGGCGCTTGGCGGGTTGTTAATTTCGGACCCTGGCTGTGGAGCAGAACTTGAGGCGAAGCGTGTCCCTTCATTCATCACGTGATCATGACCTGTCTTGGGAAAACTTTCCAGTGCAAGTTAAATTTTTGCTAAATTAAAAGTTTTGCTTCCTCTGAGGTGATTCAGCGGCACAGCAAGGCGTCTTGAAGGGGCCGAGTCCAGCTAATGACGAGAACAAGCCTCCAACCAGTAGGAGGAAACCAGGTGAAGACGCTTGCTCTTCTAATGACACCGATTGAGGATGTAGACTACCTTGTAAACATGCGGTGTCTTGTAGGAACTCGGCGGTCCAGGAACCGCGGTCGAGGTCAAATCCTTGTAGGGAACACAAAGCCCAGCACCCTGCAGTTTGAGTCTGACTTTGATTTGAAACCGCAAATGCTCAGTTCAATAAAGATGACGTGGAGAAAGAGATTGAAGACCAGCTCAGTGTTGAAGGTATTTCCCTTTGGCCAGGCCCTTGAACATCTTTCTAAATCCACCCTGCAGAATTCACCGTTGTCTTATTCCTGTTAATTCGAAGTGTCTTTGCTTTGTCAGAGCCGAAAGTGGCCCCAGAGGAAAGCGAAACAGAGCGGGAAAAGCCTGAGAACGAGAGCGCAGATACAGAGGATCTGCTCGGGCCGAAGTGCTTCTACAATAAAGCGAAGTGCTTCTTCGACAACATCTCCTCCGAGCTCAAGACGAGGTATAGCCCGTCGCACCTCTGTCCAGCAGGAGCGCTGCTTGTCAGTGAGTTTGTTTCTTCTCTCCGCCAGACGCACCACATGGGCTGAGGAGAGGAAGCTGACGTGGAGACCTTCGGGGTGCCGGGCCGGTATCTGAGAGGCCGTGGGTTTCGGGGGAGTTTCCGAGGGCGTCGGGGCCGAGGGGCGGTGCAGCGTCCCCTTCCACAGAGAGTGGGGCAGCGGACGACTGTGACCCGGCTCCATCTGACCGAGTGCGCCACTGGAAGGTTGAAGATGTTTTATTGGTTCCTTTATAGGCTTAAAATTCAGTGTCTGAATTGACCACATTTACATTAGATCAACACATTTCTTCTTTCTATAGTTTTTGAGCTTAAAGCGCCCATGTTTATCTGAGATGTACTTAACCTTTTCACCAACCACCTCTGTTCTTTATGGATGAATCAAATTCCACGTTTCATGTTGATTGTAAGTGAATGGCTACTTCTATGGATTTAATCTTGCTCTTCATTCCTCTTTCCTCCAGATGCGTTTTCCTCTGGGTGACTTGGTCTTGTCTACGTGTTTGATTTTCAGTGGTTACTTGAGTTTTCTCTTCATCAAACAACCACCGCTTGTATAAAAAAAAAAAAAAAAAAAAAATGGCAGCATTGATTCTTTTAATTTGACATTAAGATGGCCTTTTTCTTTTGTTTCATGTATGTGAAGAACCCCTGCTACTTAACCATGTAAATGCACCTGAATATATCTTTTGTTTGCATTTAAATTGGGATAGCACTTTTATTTGTATTTATGGTTATAAAGATAGCATTTAAATGGAGTAGATAAACTTCAGTCTATGGTATGTGATCCCCTAATAATTCTTATTTATTATAATTGTTTGTTTTTTTTGTAAAATTGTAAGGGGATCTTGTTGTTGATGTAATTGTTAATAAACAAAGGAAATAAAAAATCTTGAGTCTGTATGCTTGTTCAAGAGGTATGATCGTCCCTAAGTTTTAT
The DNA here is from genome assembly GCA_033366665.1 of Phoxinus dragarum. Classification (NCBI taxonomy): domain Eukaryota; kingdom Metazoa; phylum Chordata; class Actinopteri; order Cypriniformes; family Leuciscidae; genus Phoxinus; species Phoxinus dragarum. Next base: position 161,548 of record JARPMJ010000269.1, read on the forward strand.
GGATTCTGGGAAAGTCTGTTTCTACATTATAATTAGCACCCAAGTTTTTTTTTTTGTATTCATGCACAATTTGTAGTGCAAGAATTAAACAGTTAGGTAATTAGTCAGTTCCCGTAACTTGTAGTAAAAACAGACAGGAGAAAGAAGCCCCGAGTCCCTGGTCACCTGTGACTGGGCACCAAGATGCATGCAGAAAATTGTTTTCCTTTTTCTATTGTCATAGTTATTGCCTTCCCCTAGCAAAACTGTTCAAGATGTCAAAATCTGATTGTCAGTGTGACCGTTGCTTGGCTTGATACATAATTCATGTAAACACAGTACATATATTTGCTAACTATGCACAGTCTACATAAAAGTAGCTGCAGAGTTGCTCTTTTGTGTGGACCTATGACTGACGTAACTACTTGGTAAAATGTAACTTTGTAAATCCAATTTAGATTATTTTTCTTGTGAAACTTTTAAACATGCTCAAGAGCACCACACTTTTTTTTTTTTTTTTTTGTAAGGGACTTTACAGACAATTTTTGTGTAAAATTTAAATTGTCAAGAGTGGATCATTTACACCTCACGATAACCCCTATTAACACTGATCCACTTCAAATGTTGACCACTGACAGATCATTCATTGTATTGCATTAATAGAAAGTCAATATGATGTTTAATTATAAAGTATTTCGCCCAAATGTATTTTTTGTGGAAACATTTCTTACATCGCTTTGTGGATTTACTAGATACTCTCATTCTGGTGGTTAATGCAAAGGATTCCAGCTTACCAACCTCAGGATTAGTCCAGGATAAAGACCCAGACTCATTAGGATGCAGCCTTTTGTTTTTAAAATTATTCAGTGACTAATTAAGACTGTCACTACAGCTTTCCAATGCAAATAAATAACTGAACACTATCTTTGTCATGAACAGCTCAGAGACATAGAAGTTGTGGATCAAAAATCAAAATAGTTTATTTACGAGTAATCCAAAAAAACAGGCAAACAGTACATACTGTAGTGAACTTTTTCTTCTAAAGTGTAGGGAACTCCGAAGCGAAGACCAGGAGACTCGGGTGTATCTTCAGCAGGAGTCTTTATTGAGAACACGAGCTGTTGGTAGCTGCCGTCATCAAGACTCACAGCGCTGTAGTCATCGAAATCTCAACTAGGAACTTTACATTGTAGAGTTTATACTTTTCAAAGAGGGGAGGGATTACATAGAGGAGACTCTGAACAAAGCATGCAAATAAAGTAGGAAACTTTTTCCTTCGTCAAAGCAGAGACCAGGAGACTTTGGGATCGCGTTCAAACAGAAGTTATTCTTTATTGAGGACTTCGCTGTGCTTTGCTGTAGGTCGACCAACAGTCTAAAACTGTAACAGTATACGTTGCAATTTATATACATTTAGGGGCAGGGATTAACATTGTGATGGGAAATGAAGTATTACAGGTTTTGGAATCTGACCTAGATCCAATCAGCATAACTATTCAAATGCTGAAACTATTCAAATGCTGGAAGTTTCGCAGCTGATCTAAACATTTAGTCTCCTTCACTTTTGCAGTTTCCTAAATTAAACATTTAATAAATTTGTAATCCTACATTTCCCCTTGGGGAGTTCTAATAACTTGGGTGCTAATTATATGTAGAAAAGACTTACCCAGAAGCCATAAAACTTAGGTTCCATCATACCTCTTGATCAAGCATACAGACTCAAGATTTTAATTTGCTTTGTTTATTAACCATTACATCAACAACAAGATCCCCTTACAATTTTACAAAAAAACAAAACAATTATAATAAATAAGAATCAATAATGTCTTGGTTGGATCCATTAACCCGGTGCAGACCGATAATGGTGCAGGCTCCCCCTTGTGTAGCAAGAATGTAATCCAAGGCCACTCTTTTCTGTAAGATCATTATCTTGTGCGAAGCGAGAGTGTCCGTGCTGTTTCCCAGGGCCAAAGCCGTATCATTGGTCAATTTCTGTACAGAATTCGATAAGCTTCTGACTTGATCAAGGGCCTGCATGACACCATATGATGGCATTAATGCTCCAAGAGTTCTTGACCACCATGTTTGTGCCACAAGTGAGTCCTGGACTGCAGCCATCTTCTTTGTGTGTGGTAGAAGCTGAAGGTGCGTGTGCCATGCAACGCTCTTTCCAGCAAACAAGGCGTTCTTGACATATTCATCAGCTCTAAGAATATGTTGTTTCTGGAGTCCACACTTTGTGCGATGTCCATGATGGTTAGTAGTACGACAATCTTGATAGTGTTGATGGATGACTGAAGTTCCCGTATGTGAGTGTCTGCGTTGTGTATTTTTTTTTCTTTGTGATAGTTGGCTCAACAGTGGGTCGAGTCGAGTCGAGGAGGTCGTGCATATTTTACATTTACAGTCCTGACCTTACACCATTACTGATGAATGGCCTGCGCTGCAGGATAACATTTAAGGCTGTGAGTTTACTTAACCTGTGTCCCCCCAAAGGAAACTGAGACAGTCACTTTCCCTTTTGTTCTATTAAACAAAAACAAGTCTTTCATCTTTGTTGTAAGTTACTGGGGAAATTTACCACTCACAGCCCAAATGGCAAGGGTAGGGGCTGCTTCAGAGTAGCAAGCAGACTGAGTAGAAGCTGAGTAACATTGTTAACTTGGCTAAAGTTCTTTTTGTTTTTCCTACACTCTTTCCTCCAATGTCCATGCTTACCACAGCAATTTGTGTCGAATTATAATGGAAAGGATTATTATTACCTCTTCCATAGACATCAGTGTGTAACATAAATCATCTTCCATAATTTGGAAGTGTTTTGGATTCAGAAAAGACGATGTAAACCTGAGTGACGTGTTGTGCAGGTCGTGCTTAGCAAAATTGCGTCTAAGAAAGGTAGCACAACAAACATGTTTCACCACCTGAAACAACACCATCGCGTGCTGCATGAAGAGTTCATGACAATGAGAGAAACACCGGGGACTTCTCAGTCATCCCAAAATAAACCCAAGCAAAGTTTGATTGCTGATGCATTCAGTAGCGTTACGCCGTACGAGTCGTCGTCCACCAGACATAAAGAATTACAGACGCTATAACATTCCACATTGCAAAAGACATGGTACCTGTGTACACTGTCTCAAAAGAAGGCTTTAAAAAAATGGTTCGGACGCTGGACAAGCGTTATAAAATACCATCCCGAACACATTTTAATCAAGTGAAGCAGTTGAACAGCAAGAGAAGACATCTGTGTGTGAGTGTGAAACTTTGTGTTGTTTACTGTGTTTTACTCTGGAAAAACGCACGCGCAACGTGGCATTTGTTTGTGTCGTGACTTGAGTTTCGCGTGGCAGTTAAGCATTAAAAACAGCTAGTCAATAGAAGTTGTCAGAAGAAGCAGTTGAACAGCAAGAGAAGACATCTGTGTGTGAGTGTTTACTTTTCTCAGTCGATTTTAGCGCGGCCTTTGTTGCTAGGAAACTTTGTGTTGTTTACTGTGTTTTACTCTGGAAAAACGCACGCGCAACGTGGCATTTGTTTGTGTCGTGACTTGAGTTTCGCGTGGCTAAACAGTGGGCGTGACCAGCTGTATTCAACAATCAGGTATTAGGCGTGTATAAATAGGTTTAGTGCTCCGCGGCAGCGGTCGCGGCGGCGTGAAGCCCTCATCGTGTGAAGACCGAAGAGTGTAAAGACCAACGACTCTACCTGTGCGACTCCACCGAGCAAGGACACCGACAAGGCACTTGAGTATTAATTTTTATTAATCTATTAATCTCTGTTTTATCTTATTGTAATTTCCTCTCTTTTCTACTCACCTGTCAACTGATCTTTCTGTTCGTGAGCTCTTACACCATGTGTTTTATAATCCCTACTATTACTAACATTCGTAAATCCAATGTCACACGCCGGAGGCGGCACAATCCTAACAACCTGCGTACCCTTCCCATGTCTTCTAGTACTATCTTCTCTTTTCCTATTGGTCTCTGGAATTGCCAGTCCGCAGTTAACAAAGCTGATTTCATTACATCTATTTCTAGTCATTCAGGTCTCAGCCTTCTGGCCCTGACTGAGACCTGGATCAGACCAGAGGACACAGCCACACCAGCTGCGCTCTCCACTAACTTCACTTTCTCACACACCCCTCGTCTGACTGGAAGGGGTGGAGGTACCGGTCTGCTCATCTCAAACGATCGGAAATTTAATCATTTACCACCTCTGTGTAACAACAGCTAATTTGAATCACATTCTATTACCATCACTAGTCCTATTAAAATTCATTGTGTAGTTGTATATCGTCCCCCAGGTCAGCTTGGCAGTTTCTTAGAGGAGCTGGATGTGCTACTCTCATCCTTCCCCGAGGATGGTACTCCTCTCATAGTTCTTGGAGACTTCAAAATCCACCTTGAAAAACCTCAAGCTGCTGATTTCCACACTCTGCTTGCCTCATTCGATCTCAAACGAGTATCGACTCCGGCTACTCACAAATCGGGTAACAAACTGGACCTTATTTACACACGCTACTGCTCCACTGACCATACTCTAGTCACTCCACTGCACACCTCAGATCACTTCCTCCTCACTCTCAACCTCAACCTGCCTCAGAACACAACATGCACTCCTCCACAGGTCACCTTTCGGCGGAACCTACGCTCACTCTCACCCTCTTGCCTATCCTCTTTGGTCTCGTCCACACTTCCTCCACCAGACCAGCTCTCAGCACTAGATACTAACAGTGCCACTGATACTCTTTTCTCCACTCTAACATCCTGCTTGGACAACTTCTGCCCCCTTTCCTCCAGGCCAGCCCGCGCCACTCCCTCTGCCCCCTGCCCCCTGCCCCCTACACACACATTCTACCCTCTTTCTCCTTGCTTTCAGAGACCGAAGTCTCCAAACTCCTCCTTTCCAATCGCCCTACTACCTGTCCGCTTGATCCCATTCCCACTAACCTACTTCAAGCTATTTCTTCCTCTGTTATACCCACACTCACACACATCATAAACACATCTCTTCACACTGGTACATTTCCCACAGCATTCAAGCAGGCTCGGGTAACCCCACTGCTTAAGAAACCCACTCTAAATCCAGCACATCTGGAGAATTACAGACCGGTATCCCTTCTTCCATTCGTCGCAAAAACACTTGAACGAGTCGTTTTCAACCAGATCTCCTCCTTTCTTACGCAGAACAACCTCTTGGACAACAATCAGTCTGGCTTCAAAAGCGGACACTCAACTGAGACTGCTCTGCTCTCAGTAATTAAAGCTCTGAGATTGGCAAGGGCAGCTTCCAAGTCCTCAGTTCTCATCCTCCTGGATCTGTCTGCTGCCTTTGACACAGTTAACCACCAGATCCTCCTGTCAATCCTAAAGATGAAGGGGATCTCGGGAACTGCACTCCAGTGGTTCAAGTCTTATCTCTCGGGTAGGTCCTTTAGGGTGTCGTGGAGGGGTGAGGCGTCTAAGACCCAACATCTAGCCACTGGTGTGCCTCAGGGCTCAGTGCTTGGACCACTTCTCTTCTCAATCTACATGACATCACTAGGATCTGTGATTCAGAAACATGGCTTTTCCTACCACTGCTACGCTGATGACACACAACTCTACCTCTCATTCCAGCCTGATGATCCGACGGTAGCCGCTCGCATCTCAGCCTGCCTGACTGACATTTCTGTCTGGATGAAGGACCACCACCTTCAACTAAACCTCGCGAAGACAGAGCTACTCGTAATCCCGGCTAACCCAGCACTTAATCACAACTTCACCATCCAGCTAGGCTCGTCATCCATAACTCCATCAAGATCAGCCAGGAACCTTGGAGTTGTAATTGATGACCAATTGAATTTCACAGACCACATCGCTAGCACTGCCCGGTCATGCAGATTTGCCTTGTACAACATCAGAAGGATCAGGCCCTTCCTATCAGAGCATGCTACACAACTCCTTGTTCAGGGGCTTGTTCTATCCAGACTGGACTATTGTAATGCTCTCCTGGCTGGTCTCCCAGCTTGCTCTGTCAAACCTCTGCAACTGATCCAGAATGCTGCAGCTAGAGTGGTCTTCAACGAGCCGAAGAGAGCACACGTCACTCCTCTCCTCACGAAATTGCACTGGTTGCCGGTTGCCGCTCGCATCAAATTCAAGTCACTGACGTTTGCCTACAGAACAACCACTGGCACTGCTCCCCTGTACCTGAACTCATTACTTCAGACTTATGTGCCATCCAGAAACTTGCGCTCTGCAAGTGAGCGGCGTCTGGTGGTGCCATCTCAAAGAGGCACGAAATCTCTCTCTCGGACCTTTACCATGACTGTTCCCTGCTGGTGGAATGATCTGCCTAACTCAGCCAAACGATTAATCGACGATCGATTAATTGTCAATAATACATTAATCGATCAAACTTATCGATCATCGATTAAGCAGGTTCATGCGCGTGCGTGCTGCTCAACCGCGAAACACAAGCGAGCGCGCCGGAGTTATGTTTGGGACTATTTTACACCTTCATCATGACTATAAGCTTTCGTGTGCATTCGAGCCTTTTGTTTTGTGCAAACGTAAGTTGTAATAGTTTATTATGTGTAGGCTACGCCTATCTATATATGATTTATCTCATATGCATTTGGTTAAGAATTGTTGAAGCATGATCTTTAGCGTGCGCAGCTCAAACGGCAATGCACGACTAATAATGACTATTGGGACTGTCATATTACATAACATTATAAAGAGAACAATAGTGTAATAAAACATTGTGAAGTATTTGGGTTTAGTTGCCGTGTCGCTTTGTTCCAGGAAGAGCGCGTCCACAACATGAGTCATTCTGAATGGCACGTAACTCAAGTTCACTTGTGCATTCACGTCATTTTGTGCAGATATAATTTGTAATATCATGTTTATTTTGTATATATCTGACTAATCTCATATAGGTTGCGCTTCTTTGAGTTAAATAACGCGCTAGCAAAGTGCTCAACGGTTATTCATTCAGCGCGCGCCGCTCAAGCAGCAATGCACGACTAATAATAACGATTGTCAGATAACGCCACGTAGTAAGGCACGAGGACACAGGATTTCCAACCAAAAAGGGGTTTTATTTTACCCAAAAATAAGAAAAGGTCCCAATTAAGGGATACAAAATAAATCAACTTGTTCCAACAAATCATCTAGCTAGACTCAAATAAACTAAAGTAAACAAAACAAGTTTTAACGTAATATAACAAAACTAAGGAGAACTGAACAGAACGAAAACTACCCCCTAAATGAGACAACACACAGGTATTATCACAAACGGTGAGCTCACTTAAACACGACAGGGGAAAGCATACACTCAACACATTTATCAACCAACAATTAGTTACAAGTTAACCAATCAAGGTAGACAGAATAATAAACAAACAATATTAGAATACAAAACAACAACTGTTGATAATAGAAATAAATTGGAACCAATCAAAAATATAATTTCCTTTTCTTCACCCCCCCCATGACATAGCATCTAGTTGGTATCGCCGAGCGGAACGCTCAGGCCATAAATATTTACTGCCGCCCGCGCCCAGCCTTTTGTCAGTCAAGACCGCGATGACGGAAAGACGCACATCTGCAGCCAACGCCATTCATCCAACCTCCATGCCACGGTAACTTAAACTCAAATAGAAACAAGGATAAGGAAACAGACATAGTACAACGCAAGCCAGTAAGTGGGCACTCCAAACCAACGAACAAAGTACTAATATGTATAAATAAAGTTTTGCACATTAATCAACCAAAATCAGTGTAGTGATTTTATTATACATGAACCTTAAATCCTATACTATACAAACAACAATGAATGATAAAGAGGCAGAAAATAACTATCAGTACGTGAATGTATGCATGTATCGTGAATGAATGCGTGTCTGTTACCCTTGTCAATGTGTGGCCACGGGTTCGGCCATCACACACCCCCTCCCTTCAGACATCTCGTGGATACAACGAGAGAAGTAGTCAGCGGTCACATTAGACTTGCCAGGAACATGCTGGACAGTGAACCGGAAAGGCTGCATAGCCAGATACCACCGTGTAATCCTCCCATTTGTATCTTTCATCCTTTCCAACCACTGGAGAGCTTTATGGTCCGTTTCCAACTTGAACTCCCTTCCCAGTAGGTAATATCTCAAGGAGTCTAGGGCCCATTTAACTGCCAAACATTCCTTCTCTATTGTCGAATAGCGGACTTCCCTTGGAAAGAGTTTGCGGCTTATGAAAGCCACAGGCCGTCGCTCACCAGGTGGTCCCTGTAACAGCACAGCCCCTATGCCCCTCTCAGAGGCATCCGTCTGCACAATAAATTCTTGATCAAAGTCTGGACTGTACAGCACAGCATTTTCTCTTAAAGCCGATTGAATATCTCGAAAGGCCGTCATCCTTTCTTCTGACCACTTGCATTGATTTGGACATCGGACCCCCACCATATCGGTCAACAGGGCAGCCCTGCTAGAGAAGTGAGGGATAAAACGATTATAAAATCCAGCCATTCCCAGAAAGGACCTGAGTTCCTTACGTGTCTGTGGAATGGGAGCTTCCTCTAACGCCTGGACCTTTTTGACTTGTGGTCGCACTACCCCGTTGCCAATGACAAAGCCCAGGTATTCGGTTTCCGTCCTGGCTACAGCACACTTGGCAGGGTTCACTGTGAGGCCCGCTTCTTGAAGACGCTGTAGAACCTCTTGAAGGTGTTGAACATGCTCCTCCCAGGTAGTACTGTAGATGACTATGTCATCCAAATAAGCTGCAGCAAAGGTTAGCCCCTGTAACACCTGATCAATAAGTCTCTGAAAGGTAGCCGGGGCCCCATGCAGCCCAAAGGGTAAAACCCGGAAATGGAATAGCCCCCATGGTGTCCTAAATGCTGTTAAGGGACGGGCCTGTTGTGTCAGTGGTATCTGCCAATAGCCTTTGGACAAATCGATGGTCGTCAGGTATTTGGCTTTGCCCAGTCGGTCAATTAAGGTGTCTATACGGGGAGTAGGATACGAGTCAAACTGTGATACAGAATTCAAGTACCGGAAGTCAATACAAAATCGGATACTCCCATCCTTTTTCGGTACTAGGACCACCGGATGACACCACTCACTTTTAGAGGGTTCAATAATCCCCAGTCTCAGCATCAAATTCACTTCCTCCTTCAAGTCATCTTGGAGTCTCTCAGGTATTCTGTAACTCATACGTCTAACAGCTGCACCAGGTTTTAATATCACATCATGTTGTATCAAAGATGTCAAACCAGGATATTCTGAGAAGGTTTCAGGGGTACATAGAGCTCTCACCTGGGATTGCTGATCTTCAGGCAGATGCTCCAGATTAATATTTCCAGCTACTGGTCGAGGCAGGTACTGGTCTTCCCATTCATCCTCCTCCTTCACATGACGAATCATCATCACTTGTGCTCTCTGCTCAGGTCGGGATACCCACTTCTTCAACAGGTTTACATGAAGTACTTGGCTAGCACGTTCTTGCCCTGGAATGACCACTTCATACGTGGTGGGACCTAGCTGGTTCTTGATCTCAAAGGGGCCCTGCCACTTGGCCAACAGTTTACTCTCCTGACTCGGCAGCATCACAAGTACTTTTTCTCCAACAACAAAGCCTCTTTCCCGTGCCGATTGGTCATACCATGTTTTTTGGTGCTTCTGAGCCTCCATCAGGTGGATTTGAGCCAAAGTCCTCATTTTCTCCAGACGTTCCCTCATTTGCAAGACATAAGACACAATGTTAATAGGCTCACTCTTCCCATGGTCTCCTTCCCAGACTTCTTTAAGTAGTGTCAGAGGTCCCCGAACTTCATGGCCGTATAAGAGCTCAAACGGAGAAAACCCGGTAGAGGCCTGGGGTACTTCTCTATAAGCAAAAAGAAGATAAGGGAGCCATTGGTCCCAGTCCCGACCAGTCTCACCAACAAATTTCCGCAGCATTTGTTTCAATGTCTGATTAAATCGCTCTGTGAGCCCATCAGTTTGAGGATGGTAGGGTGTTGTACGCAGACTCTTAATACCCAGCAACTGGTAGACCTGTTTCAGGAGATTGGACATGAAATTGGTACCTTGGTCAGTGAGAATTTCAGCTGGCAGCCCGACTCTGGAAAACAACTGGACTAGACAAGTTGCAACATATTTGGCTTTGACAGACTTTAAAGGAAATACCTCTGGGTACCTCGTAGCATAATCGGTGATCACCAGTAGAAACCGGTTCCCTGCAAAGCTCCTTTCCACAGGGCCAACGACATCCATGCCCAGCCGTTCGAATGGTGTACTGATTACAGGAAGGGGCTGGAGGGGCACTCTTGATGGACGTTTGATGGATACTTTTTGATAATCAGGGCAACTTTTACAATACTGGGCAACATCCGCTTCCAAGCCGGGCCAGTAAAAGTGTCTTTTGATACGTGCAGTGGTTTTCTTTTTTCCTAGGTGGCCAGCCCAGGGAATGGAATGGCTCAGGTGAAGGACAACCTCTCGAGTATCCTGCGGAACCACCAGCTGTTTTACCCGTCCGATCTGGCGATATAGTATGCCCTGTTCAAATACAAAATGCTCACCCTTGTCATTAGTGGGGCCCTCCCCTGTGGTCTCCTGGTTTGCTTTCTGTAGGCAAACAGCAAGACTACCATCTTTTTGCTGTAATGCAATTATGTTAGTAGGCAGCTGGACATGTGAGGTTAGATTGCATGTGTTCTCTACGGGCAATTGCGAGGCATTATACTCAAGCTTTGCTCGTCTCTTTTGACGTCTGGATTTCCTTGATTTTGGGATGCCCATCATTAAATCTACATCATAAAAGGGCAATGTCGAAAGAGTCTGTATCGCTTCTTCCGGCTGCTTTGCCATGGCCCTTGTTATCACTATGTTGCACTGCTGCGAGGGCTTGACCAGATCTAGGAGTACTGGTAAATCACGACCAAGAACTACGGGATACGGAAGATTATCTGCCACCCCTACTTCTAACAGATAGATTTGACCTTCAACCCCAATATATAGGTCTGCAGTGGGCACCATTCTTTCCTCCCCATGTACGCAGCAAATGGGTAATTTATTATAGGCCCTAATTAACGATGGAGCCACAAATTTCCTGTTCACCAGGGTCTGGTCACTCCCAGTATCAACTAGGGCCTTCAGTTCTTTACCGTTTACAGTCACCGTCTTGGTCTGTAACAGTATATTTGGTTTGTTTATCTTTGCTACGCTGCCTCTGGGAACATAACATAAGTTAGTTAGTTTGGCTGCATTTTGTGGGCAGGCTGGCCTTGTATGGCCCTCTTGTCCGCACTGGAAACAAATGACTGGTCCTCTTAACATGTTATGTCGTCTAACTTCTGGAAAATCTCCCTTGGGAGACTTACCCGCCCCAGGCACCGGTTTCTGATGGAACGGGGCCCGTCGGGAGTCACTACCAGTTGTTCCACTCCATGGTTGATTCTTTCTTCTTGCAGCCACAAAGACATCAGCCAATGACGTGGCATCCGCTGCGGTCCTAGGGTCCCGTTCCCGGACCCAGACCTGGAGTTCAGGAGAAAGCATACGAAGATACTGTTCTAGAATGATCATTTCACCCACCTCTTCGATGGTTTTCTCCCGGGGTCTAATCCACTTGCCATAGAGTTCCTTCAGCCTTATGTACAGTTCTTTCGGACTCTCGGATGGAAAGACATCTAAGGAACGAAACCTCTGTCTATAGGTCTCTGCACTGATATCGTATTTAATGAGGATGGCTGCCTTGACCTTCTCATACTCTATACAATCATCCAAATCCATATTAACATATGCAGCCCTTGCTTTGCCAGTCAATAAAGGAATCAAATGGAACGTCCAATCGGCCTTGGGCCAGCGGCAAGCTGTGGCAATTCGCTCAAAAGTTATTAAAAAATGCTCTATATCATCAGAGTCAGCTAATTTCTCTAGTCGAGGTTCACGAGGCCCCATTCGTCCAGAATAATCAACAATAGGGTCATCTCCACCCTGGCCGTCAAGATAATCTAACTCAGTTGGGCGTGGCTCAGGAGTAAAGGAGGTACGAGCCTGAACCTCAGTCTGTAATAAGCTGAATTGATGTTGGAGAGCTCTGAATCGTCGCTCCTGTTCTCCATACTCCTGCTTCCTTGCTGCCTCCCGGGCATCCATTTTCGCCATATGGGCTCGAAACAGGCCAGTCAAATCCCCCAATGATGGTTCTCTACTTGCCGCCTCCTTCTCCCCATCAAACACCTCTTCGTCTACAGTCCTCTCCTCATCTCTTTCTTCTCGCTCAGTTGGAGCAAGCTTAGACACTCCTTTCTTAGACGGTCGACTCATAACTCATAAAAAAAAAAAAAAAAAGTATAATTAAACAAGAGGAGTAGGGGAAAAAAAACAACCTGTGTCCTCTTCTGGCTTATCTCACCGCTGCCACCATATGTCAGATAACGCCACGTAGTAAGGCACGAGGACACAGGATTTCCAACCAAAAAGGGGTTTTATTTTACCCAAAAATAAGAAAAGGTCCCAATTAAGGGATACAAAATAAATCAACTTGTTCCAACAAATCATCTAGCTAGACTCAAATAAACTAAAGTAAACAAAACAAGTTTTAACGTAATATAACAAAACTAAGGAGAACTGAACAGAACGAAAACTACCCCCTAAATGAGACAACACACAGGTATTATCACAAACGGTGAGCTCACTTAAACACGACAGGGGAAAGCATACACTCAACACATTTATCAACCAACAATTAGTTACAAGTTAACCAATCAAGGTAGACAGAATAATAAACAAACAATATTAGAATACAAAACAACAACTGTTGATAATAGAAATAAATTGGAACCAATCAAAAATATAATTTCCTTTTCTTCACCCCCCCCCATGACATAGCATCTAGTTGGTATCGCCGAGCGGAACGCTCAGGCCATAAATATTTACTGCCGCCCGCGCCCAGCCTTTTGTCAGTCAAGACCGCGATGACGGAAAGACGCACATCTGCAGCCAACGCCATTCATCCAACCTCCATGCCACGGTAACTTAAACTCAAATAGAAACAAGGATAAGGAAACAGACATAGTACAACGCAAGCCAGTAAGTGGGCACTCCAAACCAACGAACAAAGTACTAACATGTATAAATAAAGTTTTGCACATTAATCAACCAAAATCAGTGTAGTGATTTTATTATACATGAACCTTAAATCCTATACTATACAAACAACAATGAATGATAAAGAGGCAGAAAATAACTATCAGTACGTGAATGTATGCATGTATCGTGAATGAATGCGTGTCTGTTACCCTTGTCAATGTGTGGCCACGGGTTCGGCCATCACAACGATGATTAATTTGGGACTGTCATATTACATAACATCAGAACACTATTTTATTAAATCGTTGTGAATTCATTGGGTTTAGTTGCCTTTTCAGTGCACGTCTAACGTAACACACTGCAAGCACGCATCTGAGGCGGCGTTGGTGACACGTTGTATTAGTCGTTATATTTGATTATTAAATCATTAATTAAATTTAATTATCATTCACATCGAAACATTTTACAATCCTACTAGCCCTTTATTTGGATTAAAAGCCATTCTCATTCATTTGGTGAGTAACATAGCGTTTTTAACAAAACCTGTCATGCTGTTGGCCATATGCACTGCAGCAGACGCATAATTGATCGTTAATTTAAATTACGATCGATCATGGGAATTTGTGAAAATTGACATCCCTTCAGTTCTATATTTGAAGTTTCCAGGTCTAGTAATCTCACTGTTACCTTTCTCAGACCAAGCATCAATAAGTGCTGCTGCTAATGTTTCAAGTTTTTCAAGTAGTTAGATAGATTATTATATGTAGACTTAATATAGTTTAGGCTAAGCCTACCCATATAGATTTTTATTTAACATTTATTTTATGTTGCTTAATGTTTGCAACAGGTGAGCCAGTGCACAATTATTTTTTATGTATTTTAATTTAATTTATTTTGTTAAACTACATAAATGCCATTCTGTACCGTATCCAAACTGTTACAATAAAACATCATTTGAGCAATATAACATGCATTTTTGTTCAGTATATAAGCAATATTTTGCTTTTTATGTTAAAGACACTATTGATACCGTGAGAAATGTACATTCTCAGGAAAATAGCCGCTTATCAGTTAATCGTTAATCGATCGATAAGGTCAATCAATTAATGATTAATGAATTAATCGATAATTTGCATCCCTAGTGACGACTGATAATGCATCGAATATGATAAAGGCTTTGGAGGTGAATGGCTGGACGCGCCTTCAGTGCTTCGGACACAGGCTACACCTGGCAATAGGTACGTTTTGCTATGTTTATTTTTAATAACTTTGAGACAGAGAGAGGGAGAGAGGTCTGTGTGAGTGTGAGAGAGAGAGAGAGAGAGAACAATCTGCATTATTATGTGGTTATTTAGCTGTTGTAAAATAATCATGAATTATTTTTGTACATCTATTTTTCCAAGAAAACGCAGCCGGATCAGCCGTGCAACAGGTGTCTGCAAAAAGTTGGTGTGCCACTTCTCACACAGCTGGAAAAAGAGAGTGGCACTTGAGCAAGCCCAAAAGCGCCTCAACCTTCCAGTCCATGGACTCATCACTGAGTGTCAAACTAGATGGGGGTCTAGGGTGCTCATGATTAACAGGATTCTGGAGCAGCAGAAAGCACTCCATGAGGTCCTCTCAGAGGACAGAAACACCCGGCACCTAATTCTTGGATATCAAGATCTGGATGTGCTGGAGTCAGTCAGCAAGGCACTGGGACCACTGCTTGAATTCACGGATGCTCTGTCAGGGGAGGATTATGTCACAGGTCGGGGCGGGCCAAGCCAGACTGCACCCACCCCTGAAAACCGGGAACCACCTCGAGGAACGGGTCAAGGACCAGACAGACAAGAGAATAAAAATAATCACAGTTCTTTATTAAATTAAAAGGGGTGAATTGGATAAGTCCTAATTAAAACTTCTTGCCGCCAGGGCAGTTCAAGCGTCTCTGGACCTCCTGGGATGGGAGGAGAGGAACGATCGTGGCGGGCCGGGGGCTCGTTGAAGGGGGCTCAGGGGAGGTCCTCGCGCCGTTCAGGTAAGTCACTCGGTAGGTACTCAGGTGTGGGGGCCAGCGAGTCCCTTCTCTTCTTGAATAGGACAGAGGCTTCCCATAGGGCGTGTGGAGACCACTTCTCTCTTCCTGAACAGGGCAGAGACTTCCCATAGGGCGTGTGGGGACCACCAGGCGGGGAGGACACTTTGGGCGAAACGCTCCACTTCGGCTGAGCACTTCTCTTCCTCTGAACAGGGCAACGGCTTCAAGGAGGCGTATGGAGACCACCAGGCGGAGAGGACACTTCGGGCGAAACGCTCCGCTTCGTTGAGCACTGAAACAGTACAGGAAGGTCTTAACGGTTCCAATAATACATGAAACTTCAACTGATATACCTCTCTCTTCGTCTGAACAGGGCAAAGGCTTCCAGTAGGGGCGTGTGGAGACCACCAGGCGGGGAGGACACTTGAGCGAAATGCTCCACTTGGCTGGACACTGGAACAAACACAGCACGGTTTTAACAGTTCAGCGATATATAACACACTCAGCTTTAACAGGGCCGGGTCTTCCCACGGAGGAAGTTGGGCCCTTGATTTGTCGAAACCTTCCTTTGGAGACAGCGGGTGGAAGACTGTATGGGAAGAGTGCACGGCAGACTTCAATTCAATTCAAGTTTATTTGTATAGCGCTTTTCACAATACACATTGTTTCAAAGCAGCTTTACAGAAAATGCATTTCAAAAATATACATACAAAAATACAGTTAGTTAATCATGAAATTTAGGGCATAACATATCGCCGGTGTTGGGTCGTCTCTTCACAGGCGTCGAGTCGTCTCATCACAGGCGTTGGGGCATCTGAAGTCTCCATGAGAGGCTGGATACATAACTGGAGCTGACGAACTCTATTTGAGTTATCTCGGAACAGGCGTCCCGAGATAACAACAAAAAAAGGCAGATGGGAAATAATTAGCGTAGCTGCTGTTCATAATATGAATGCATTTGATCTGATTTAACTGTAGTATAAAAGGTTTGGGATGCATCATGTGAATGCTTGGCTAAAGAGATGCGTCTTTAATCTAGTTTTAAA
Organism: Phoxinus dragarum; assembly: GCA_033366665.1. Classification (NCBI taxonomy): domain Eukaryota; kingdom Metazoa; phylum Chordata; class Actinopteri; order Cypriniformes; family Leuciscidae; genus Phoxinus; species Phoxinus dragarum. Next base: position 177,674 of record JARPMJ010000269.1, read on the forward strand.
CTGGGAGAGCGAGTCTGAGCCTCGGACAATATCAGGAAGGCTATTCCAGAGTTTAGGAGCTAGATGTGAAAACGCCTTCCCTCCTTTAGTGGACTTAGATATCCTAGGTACGACCAGAAGCCTCGAATTTAGCGATCTTAAAGAGCGCGATGGATTATATGGCGATAGAAGATCTCCTAAATACACAGGAGCTAAACCATTTAGGGCTTTATAGGTCAGTAACAATACTTTGTCATTGATACGGAACTTAATAGGTAACCAGTGTAGAGATGATAAAATTGGTGTTATATGATCATATTTTCTTGACCTAGTAAGAACTCTAGCGGCTGCATTTTGGACTAACTGTAGCTTGTTTACGGAGGATGAAGGACAACCAGCTAATAGAGCATTACAGTAATCTAGTCTCGAGGTCATGAATGCATGAACTAACTTTTCTGCATCAGAAACTGATAGCATATTACGTAGCTTAGCAATGTTTCTAAGGTGGAAAAAGGCTGTTCTTGTGACATTTGAAATATGATTTTCAAAAGACAAGTTGCGGTCTAGTATAACACCCAGGTCTTTTACTGTAGAGGATAAAGTAACAGGACGTCCATCTAGATTAAGGTTGTATTGTAAGAGGTTTTGTGGGCAGTTTTTTGGACCAATCAGTAATACCTCCGTTTTATCTGAATTTAATAGAAGAAAATTACACGTCATCCAATATTTTATATCTTTAACACACTCTGTCATTTTAGATAATTTAGTGTTATCATCTGGTCTAGATGAAATATATAATTGAGTGTCATCAGCATAACAGTGGAAACTTATTCCATGTTTTCTTATAATATTACCAAGTGGCAGCATATAAATTGAGAATAGCAGGGGGCCTAACACAGATCCCTGCGGCACTCCATAATTTACTGACGTTATCTTTGATTTTTCCCCATTTAAATGGACAAAATGGTAACGGTCTGATAGGTACGATCTAAACCAGCTTAATGCCTGTCCCTGTACACCAGTGTAATTTTGAAGTCGATCTAAGAGTATTTTATGATCTATAGTGTCAAACGCAGCACTAAGATCAATTAAAACTAGTATTGAGATACAGCCTTGGTCAGAAGCTAAAAGTAAATCATTTGTAATTTTAACCAGCGCAGTTTCTGTGCTATGATGTGGCCTGAATCCAGACTGAAACTTTTCATAGATATTGTTTTCTTGCAAGAAAGAGCACAATTGAGCGGACACAACTTTTTCTAGTATTTTAGACATAAATGGAAGATTTGAAATGGGTCTGTAATTTGCTAGGTTATTTGGATCTAATTGTGGTTTCTTAATAAGAGGTTTTATAACTGCCAGCTTGAATGTTTTTGGAACATGTCCTAAAGATAGAGACGAGTTAATAATATTGAGAAGAGGCTCTTCCACTACAGGTAACACTTCTTTCAGTAGTTTAGTGGGTATTGGATCTAATAAACATGTTGTTGGTTTAGATGCAGTGATAAGTTTATTTAGCTCTTCCTGTCCTATAGTTGTAAAGCGCTGTAGTTGTTCTTGAGGGGCGATAATTGAGGCTGAATCATAAGACGCTGTCAAAGATTGTACATTTACAATTGTGTTTCTGATGCTTTCTATTTTCTCAGTGAAGAAATTCATGAAATCATTACTATTAAAATGTAACGGAATATTTTGTTCAGGTGATGTCTGTTTATTTGTTAATCTAGCCACGGTGTTAAATAAAAACCTTGGATTGTTTTGGTTATTTTCTATTAGTTTGCGGAGATGCTCAGCCCTGGCTGCTTTTAGAGCCTTTTTATAACGTGACATACTGTCTTTCCACGCGATTCTAAAGACCTCTAAATTAGTTTGTTTCCATTTGCGCTCTAAGTTACGGGTTTCTCTCTTGATAACATGCGTAGCACTGTTGTACCATGGTGCTTTAGTTTTCTCTCTAACCTTTTTTAATCTAATTGGTGCAACAGTTTCTAATGTACTAGAGAAAATGGTGCTCATACTGCTAGTCATTTCCTCTAGTTCCTCTGTTTGTTTAGGTTCACTGAGGAGCGGAGATAGATCAGGTAAGCTATTCAAGAATCTATCTATAGTGGTTGGAAGGATTGTTCTGCCTGGTCGATAACGTGGCGCAAAATGACACATTTCAGCCGTACGTAGTATGCAAGTTACCATGTAATGATCAGTGACATCATCACTTTGCGGTATAATATCTATATCGGTTGGATCAGTTCCATATGATATAATTAAATCTAGAGTATGATTAAGACGATGAGTGGGACCACTAACGTTTTGCTTGACCCCAAAGGAGTTTAATAAATCTGTAAACGCAGCTCCTAACGCATCATTTGTGTTATCAACGTGTATGTTGAAATCTCCAACAATTATTGCCTTATCGACATTGACCAATAGATCTGAGAGAAAATCTGCAAACTCTTTTAGGAAATCAGCGTAAGGCCCTGGCGGTCTATATACAGTAGCCAAGGCTAGAGATAATAGGGATTTCTTTCTTACATCTAGGAGCGTAACATTTAGAACAAGTACTTCAAACGAATTAAACCTGTGGCCTGTTTTCTGAGTAACATTAAGAATATCTCTATAGATTGTTGCAACACCGCCGCCACGACCAATCAGACGGGGCTCATGCTTATAACCGTATCCTGGGGGAGTGGACTCATTAAGACCGAAATAATCATTTGGTTTAAGCCAGGTTTCAGTAAGGCAGAGTACATCAAAGCTATTATCAGTGACCATTTCATTTACAATAACCGCCTTAGGTGTAAGCGATCTAATGTTTAGAAGACCTAGCTTTAGAAATTGTTTTTGTTCACTAATATTGAGATTTTCTGGTTTAATCACAATTAGATTTTTCTTAGATCCTGCAGTAGATTTATTGTTTGGCCTCACTAAACGAGGAATAGACACAGTTTCAATAAAGTGTTCTACACTGGTACTTATATCAATTAATTTGGGACAGCAAAGAATGTGATTTGGACTTTGACTTACTAGTCATATGGTGTGTAACGTCTTGGAGATGTTGTCCGACAGAACAGCCGCTCCGATTCTGCTGGGGTGCAGGCCATCAGCACGGTAGAGCCTAGGTCGCTCCCAAAACAGATTCCAATTATTTACAAAGAGCAGTCTCTGTTCATTACACCAAGACTTCTAATATTTCTCCACACAACAATTTCACTTCACAGCACAAACCGGGTGAATCGTCACTTCAGGCACTGTAATTCCACTCACACACCGTGCATTAGGGCCAGCACTCACCCACCGGTCTTTCTCCCACCAGATCGAATCTAGTCTTTGGCCAGGGCTCAACTTCGCTCCAGGAAAAGCAGAAGAATGTTGCAGCTGTCGTTACATTCGGCAAAGAGAGGACTGAAGTTGGAGACAGATCAACAATTCACTCGGTGTAATAATTCACTCGTGTCACACACTTTCCAAACTCTCAACACCACTTCAGTGTTAGTGCATATAAACAACGGATCCAATACTCATCACTCGCGTCCTTCCCACTGCTGACGATATTCCTTAGGTTTTCGCTGACAAATCCTTCAATCCTTCCTTCTCTTCCTCAGCTTCAATCTTCACCACTCCATAGCCCAGCCTCAATAAAAGGAACAACCCGCTGTCAAACACAGTCTCACACGGGAGGAGAACCACCCCAGGCGGGGAGGAGAACCGCCCCTCCAGTCTCTTTCCTCTCTGTTTTTAAAGCCCCATGTAGCTGCGTGTCCCTCTCACAGCGCTCCCTTTAATTAATCCACACCTGCTGTCAATCGGGCAATTGGCCTTGCTGCCATGGCAACAGATTTGTAGTGCATAGAACGGATATGTCACTGGGGATTTCTCAATCAACTGCATTCGCAAGGAACTTAGTCCCATTCTGATTTTTGTCACCCCGTGACAATTACGTTAGTGTTTCACACATCAAACCAGTACTCAGCCTGTTTAACACAACCATCTTGGCACCAGAGGAGGGTGATACAGACATGACCAAGTCCTTAAAAAAGAAAATTTTGGAGTACTTGAACAGCAAGTATGAAGAGAGAGTTACACAAGAGCTCCTGGATGTGGCATCCTTCTTGGATCCAAGATACAAGACACAATACATCAGTGTCAACGACGTCCCCATCATCAAAGCCAGACTGGTGTCAGAGATGAAAATGATGGAACACAAGGTAAAAATAATATTTAGAATGGAGTAAATGAGAAGAGTTCCTTCCATTTAAATGCATTATCTTACATTTTAGTAAATGTTTAAGTTTAAAACATTTAGCTGTTAGCTGAATTGTGTTGTTCATACAGTTATGATCATTCATATAAAAACTAATTAAATTATTTTTTCTTGGTTTTTTTTGTTTTTACTATTTTCTAGCATTCTGTTGAGTGCAGAGAGACCAGAGTGGAAGAAGTTTCACCCCCACCCACCAAAAAGGCTAAGAGGTCGTTGGGAAGTTTTTTCAAAAGATCCACCGCAAGTGCAACAGTATCTATCCCACTGCTGCCATAGAAGCTGAGCTGAGTGCCTACATGCAGTCCCCCACAATTGACAACGACGAGGACCCCCTTCTGTGGTGGAGATTAACTCACACAGTCAACTTTCCCCAGCTCAGCAACATGGCAAGAAAATACTTATGCATGCAGGCCACCAGCTCTCCCTCAGAGAGAATTTTTAGTGCATCAGGCATCATTGTGAGTTGTCAGAGGTCCTGTCTGAAGCCTGACATGGTTAACAAGCTAGTGTTCCTGGCAAAGAATCTGTAGAAGTTGTGCTGCCTGTAACTACCTCTGTTCTGTTAGTAGCAAATGCATTTTCTGCATACAGTTATGTGATCTTTTGAAGAATATAAATGTTGTTGCACTTCAATGCACTTTCAATGTTCCACCAGCTGCTGCATTTGTTATTTATTGTTAAAGCAGAGCTGCAGTAAAAGGTTTGATTTGTATTTTTTTTTGGTAATTTATGTTAATGTTGACTTGTTCTTAAAAATAAAACTATACTTTCCACATTTTTTTGTATTATGATCTTTTTATTTTTCTGAGAAATGCTTGGTTTTCACCGAACCCCGTAGTCATTTCGTATTGTATTGATATCGAGATATCTGGCATGAAAATTGAGATATGAAATTTTGTCCATATCGTTCAGCCCTAGTTCTCGTACACAGTGTTGACGATCCTGCTGTTAAAATTCCACCTTGTAGATGAAGCTCTGGGCAGTCTTCGTGAAACAATCTTGTCCAGAACGCTGCACCGTTTCGGTGACCGGGTAAAGAAAGACGCAATACCGCTTGGAGGTCCTGATTGTTTTAATGCCGATTTGTCTGAATTGGATCGTTGACTAAAAGGAATTATTTCAGAGACGCAACGGAATTGCACACATTAGCAGCCATCTTGAAAGTAGCAAGTGACTTGATCGTAGATATCCATTAAGATATCCCCCTCGCTCTCTTTGGTTAGTTACGTATGACGTAAGTGCGAGTCCCAAATCCTCATTGAAAATGCATTGAAGGCTCATTTTCTGAAAAAAAAAAAAAAGGTTTAACATGAGAGTCAATGAGAGAATTCTTGGGCGATTTTCCACGTCAATGAATTCGCCCAGAGAGGCGGGAGTCGCGGGCGCGACCATTTGAAACGTGACTTGAATCTGACGAATCTGATTGGACAATGACAGATAATATGTTTAGAACACTGAAAACTACTTTTGCTGTGATAGAATTTGTTTAAAAAAACAACCTCTTTCTCCCAGTTGGTAGTGCGTCGCCCAAATCGCCCCTATACACCATCTGCCCCTGCTCTTGCCTTGACATCAGAATCTCTTTCCCAAGTGGCTAACCTCTCCAAGTTGTTTTGCAGGGTTCTAGTGGACCATGTTAAGTCTAAGAAAGGCAATGCCTTTCTATGTTCTGACAAAAGACCATCAAACCATGTGCGAACTAGGGGAACATTAGCATCTAGCACCTTCTCTGAAGTGTCAGCTATACCACTGTATGCTGCAGCTGTCTGACAAAATCTCTCTGTGTACTCACTAACAGTTTCATCCTTCTTCTGTACACAACTAGTGATCTTTGACCAGTCTATTTTGGGTCCAACAATGTTCTTTAGAATTTTCAAAACACCTTCTCTCAATTCATCTTTACTGGCATGTAGCAGTTCAGAAGCAACAGCAGATTCAAAACTGTTGAATTCAGATTCAGTTAAAATTTGTGACATCAACTGTGTGACTTCTGTTACCGCCATGTCATATAGACGCATGTTGCTGATCAATGCCCTTCTAAATTCAGAAAACTGTGTGTGTGCTGAGGGTAAGCTCTGGCAGAGTCTCTCTATATCTTTAGGTCCTAGCGCTTTTGCAACAGTTTGTATTTGGACAACAGAAGAGTTGGGAGATGCATGTAAATCAGGATAGGTTTCATCTGACTGTTGGTCTTCAGAGTCACATTTGGTTGAGGCCTTGTTATGGCCCACCTTGTCTGTGAGACAGGACATTCAAGTGTGCAATTGTTTGTTCTGTTCATTTAATTTAGCTATACGCCGAGCTTGTTCTTGGGCAATGGATAAGCTAAATTCTCTGTGGTAGCAGATAATGCTCTTGATGTTATTCTTCCTGATACATGCACCTAACACCTTCTTGCATTCTTCAATAGACCATACTTTTTCTGGGTGAACACCACATTTTTTTGTCAAATCCAATCTGACTGACTCAGTCACTATGGAGTCCATGTGCTCTCCCAACAATGACTTGAACTCACTGTCTGACCATAAAGGGGTAGCTAGTGGGGATCAGTCTAGCATTTTTTCTAAACAGTTTGTGAATTTCTTTGTTACCACACAAACAAACACTACAACTTCTCTGATCAACCAAGGGTACACTTGTTAACACCGCTTAGCTATTGTTAACCTTCCAACACCAACACTTCACACTTAACTTCCCTGCCTACAAGAACATAGGATAAACCAAAATATTAGCACGTAATGCTAACCTTCCCTGCCTGAAACAGAGGATAAAACTTCTATGACTACACATTGGATAAATCAACTTCTCTGGTAAAATAAAGAATAAACATTCCCTAACTTTAAAGAGGATGAACCTTCTCTAGCAAACATAGAGGAAAACGAAATATTAGCACGTAATGCTAACCTTCCCTGTGAGTAGAGGATAAACAAAATAACTAACATGTAATGCTAACCTTCTCTGTAAACAGAGGAAAAAACTTAGTTAACCAAACCCTACAGTTGTCTGTTAACGCTTCTCTGTCGGCGCAGAGGATAAGAACATTTGTACTGGTCTTAAAGGTTCTTTTGGATAGAGGTTAGACTCACCAAACCTTGGTTGTACAGAATTCAGTCTGGATGTCTTTGTTCAGTGTGAAGTTTCGCTCTGGATTCCAAAAGATGCAGTCTGGAAAGCAGATCTTTGTTTGAGCTTGAAGGGATAAATAAATATGTGTATGTTTTATTCTGACACTGTTATTTTATTAAAATCACAAAACACAAAACAGTTCTGACTATTTCTACCTAGAAGGGCCATGGCGGTCATTTTGACTGCACGCATTATAGATATCATAAGTCCGCTACCTTTTCCCGCCATTGGTAATGAGTGTCCCCGTTGCATAGCATATTATATTGCTCAATATATTATATTGTACAAGAAGTACACAAATGAGCAAGTTTCGCGGAGGAACTTCATCAAGCGACTGGCGAGCAAACTCGCTCCGACCACATGAAATCAAAAGCCACACAACTGATGTGAGAGCCAGGACCCGGGCAGGAGCAGACGCAGATGGAGAGAAGAAGGCAGGGACAAGTAAGGAGGAACTGCAAACAAAATAAAACCAAGGAATGAGCCCACTTGAGGAAAACGTGTAAACCTGATTTTGTTTGTTCATATTTTTTGTTCAAGTCAAGTCAAGTCACCTTTATTTATATAGCGCTTTTTACAATACAGATTGTATCAAAGCAGCTTCACAGTGATAACATGAAAATAATACAAAAAAAAATGCTTCATCGTCCAACTTAAGGCAGATCTATAATGTTGTTGAATATTAAATGTCCCCAACTAAGCAAGCCAGAAGGTAAGGCAACAACGGCAAGAAACCAAAACTCCATCAGGTGACAGAATGGAGAAAAAAACATGCTCAGTTGGGAAACCCCAGGCTGAAAGTTCACTGAAAGTAATCGTTCTAAAGCAGTTCGTGTGTACTATATTGTGCTGCATACGTGTCCATGAAAGTTTTTATAATGTATTTAAATATAGGCTGTATAGGTAGTGTTTTTGTTATTGTATATATGATATAAGTTATTGTATCATAACATTTGTTTTTATTGTACAAAGAAAATAAGAAAATATTAATCAATTAGGCTGGAAAATACATTTTCACATTCATTTGAATAACAATTTTGTGTCCTGATCTTTATTATTACCTATCGTAACATCGTAGATCCATTTATTTTTTGATTTTGTATTGATTATTGAACTTATTTACAAACAAGGCTGTACTAAACGGTATGCAGCTTTTACGTTTCCTAACTTTTTTGCATGTCTATTCACGTTGTGAGTGCGGTGAAAAAAAATATGTTTGACGCAAAACTTTCCTCACAGAGAGGCAGCACCTGTCGGGGCAATCTTTTTTTTGTGCTTGTTTTAAGGGTGATGACATCCTAACATGACAACAGGAATTAAAAGCTTCATTGGAAAACTTAAAGAGAAGGTTCAAATGTAGATATGACATGACGAAAATTACGTTCAGTACGGCCATATGAACGTCAAAGTATGAACGGTCAGAATGACCGCTATGGTCGTTCTAGTAGTTATGGAATTCCGGTAGTTCTAGTGTTAAAGAAAAGAAGCTCCCTAAATCAAATTGTTAAATGGTCTAGTAAGCTGATTGGTGTGTCACAGTTTAGCCCAGTGTCCCTGTATACCAGACAGTTACAGAGGATAACTGGCTCAATTTTAAATGATGATGCCCACCCTCTGCACAGTGAATTTCAACTTCTTCCTTCTAGACGAAGGTATATAGTCCCAAGGTGGAGAACAAAGCGTTATAAAATTAGCTTTGTTCCAGCAGCCATTATTCAGAATAACAAAATGTACAGATGACACAGAAGCTATGTTATTTATTTATTTTCACTTATTTTGTATTGTCTAATGTTGTCTGTGTTTGTCTTAAAAATGTATGGATAATTCTGACACTGCAAAACAAATCTACCTACGGGTACAAATAAAGGAACCTGAACCTGAGCATTTGGGAGTGAAAGCTCAGTTTCGCTGTAGTACCCCTCACGGGTCTTCCCATTGTTTGGGCATCCTCCAGGAGCAATTCCAAATGCCATCCTCATCTAGCACTTTGACAGGCTGACTTCTAACAGTGCAAAATCTCCCCAGCCAGACACAAATATCATCTCCAGGCACTGTTTCATTGAACATCCTGACAATCACAGTTTTCAGTGTGTTATCAGAAAGTTCCTCCACAGTGAACATGGAGAACTGGGACTTAACAGATTCAAACCCTTTGCCAAAAATCATTTAGAAGGAAAGCAGCCTTAAAGCTCACATCAAATGGGCAGAGTCATCAAATAATTCAAATTATTGGGCTTAAAATGTAAGGTCTTTTGGATCAGCTTCCTGGAAAAATCCATGCAAGAAGCTGATCCAAAAGACCTTACATTTTTAACCCAAATGATTTTAAGCCCAATGAGGGGTTGAATTACCCTCAACCTCTTTGAATAAAATATGCTCGCTGTGGTGCCCATAGATATACATAATAAAGGCTAGATGTCTTACGGCGGAGTCTCGAACGGCATCACCCGGTGGCCATCTTGTCACAGGGAATCTTTCTGTAAGGCGAGTGATCTGCACGAACACAAATCCTCTTATCTCGCTGAAATCTTGACCGATTTACAAACGGTTTGGTTTCTTACAAACGTTATTAACGTGGCTATAATTCTGGATACTTGAACATGTTTAAATATATAATATTATAATTATTTATAAGTACGCAGTGTCATAACTACATCTCTGACGTTTAACAAACCAACCCATTTGAAAATCGGTAGAAAATTGAGCAAGTTATGGTTAGTTAAAAAGTACATGCACCATTAAAACAATGTTACGAGTGAGCGAGCGAGCCCCCTGTGGCAAGATGGCCGCCGTGTGCGGACGTCGACCTCCACTGGCCAGCAGCACGGGCGAGACATCTAGCCTTTATTATATGATATCTATGGTGGTGCCTACACACACACCGGCATTAGCTGCAGACATGATGGAGGCACCATGTGATGACCTCTACTGTTGGTTTTGGGAATTGCTTTTTCTTACCGTTGGCCACTAATTACCTCAATTGGCAGTCAACTGGAAACACCTGTGACCATGCCTTACACGCTTCTTAAAAGAGATCACCAACTGAGCCAGGGGGAGAGGGGACTTTGCTTGCGTTGTATTTTGTTGTCTTTTGCATTTACATTTACATTTCAACTTCAACTTCAACATTGTGTTACACTTTCAACCATGCATCTTGCTTTACACACTGATCTTACTGATGACTACATAAACACTGTAATTTTCTTTAATTGTTTTCATTCTATTATTTAGTATTGCCTTATTTTGTAATTACATAAACATTACTTGAGCATATCATTTGGTTTGTGTGTGTCCCTTGTATTTGTCGTTTCCCTTGAGCCAAGGGTCATAACAAATTGGGGGCTAGTCCTTGCTTAGGTTATTTGATTGAGTTATAGTTTTGGATGCTTATAGTTTTATAGTTGATTATTTTTGGACACACAACATTTATTAGTCAAGTTGTTCACCGTGTGAAATCACCAGTTGGTAAGTACATGTGCAATATATTTTTTTGAACGTGAGTTTTCTCTGATAGGTATAGCGGCATGTTTCTTTTGAGACATGACGGATTTGTTATTTTTGTGTAGTGTTGCGGTGAAAGTAGGTAGTAGTAATTATCTCGGGAACACATCCGTGGTGTTGAAGGCGTCGCTGGTTTGACCAGTTGCTTTTTTCCCCCAGCGGGCTACAGTGCATAAATACCCCCCACTGGTAATCGCATGAAGACTAGGGTTGAGTTAAGTAGAGGTACTGGAAAGGGAGGTAGAGGAAAAACTCTCGTTATTTGATTGCACTGTGTTAATTAAATTGTTCTGGTGTTTTTACCATGGCTGATATTGATGAGATTGTTAGTTCACCTTCTCATGAATTTTTAGACGGGTGTACTAAAGAGCAATTAACTTTCTGAACGTTATGAAATTGTGATTAAAGATAAAAGGCTCAAAGAAAATGTTAAAGTTGGATTTTTAGACCCCGAAATGGAGGGATATGTACCAGTTGCATCTGAATTAAAAGTAATTGTTTGAACCGCAAAAGGAGCTGCTACTTTTAAAGATGGACCATGAGAAGTTAAAATTGCATTCTGAACCAGGTAAAATGTAATTAGAAAAGACAAAATTGGATTTGGAGTTTCTCAAGCTCAATCTGATGAAAGAAGGTAAGCTTTCTAGTTCTGGTCAGGAACAGAGTGTGTCTTTTTTCAATCAATTCAAATCTAAAATTTGTTCACAAATTCGACGAGGAAGATAAGTCCTGATACTTTACTCTTTTTGAACGCATGGCAGAATTAAGAAACTGGTCAGATGATAATCATGTTGCACTGCTACAGTGTGGGTTAACTGGGAAAGCATAAGTAGCGGTTTCTTCGTTGATGATTGTAAAGATTATGATAAAGTTAAAACTCTCATTTTAAAAGCATATGAATGTGTACCCGAAGCATACAGACAGCACTTTCGATTGGAGAAAAAATGATTTGTACGTGATTGAGAACACTTTAATCATTGTTGTACTGCATTAGACAATAAAACATTGGAGGATTTAATTAATTTGATGAATTCAGATTGATGAACAATTTAAAAATTCAGTCCTGAGCCGTACAGCTGTGTATATCAGTGAGCATAGTGTTAAAACGCCAGAGGAAGTGGTTATGTTGGCCGATGGCTCCGTCTAATTATAACCGTGTTTTTACAGGAAAATTTGACCAGAGCCAGATATACAATTACTTTCATGAGAAAGGACATTGGAAAGCAGATTGTCCTGTCCTTAAAAATAAATCCAAACGTAATACACAAAGTCCACATGCTAAGCCTTCTGCTCTTGCTGCACCAGTCCTGTCTGCAGGGAGTGAGATTGTTGAAAATCAACAACCTGATGTTGATTTCTCTTCTTACTTGCCTTTTATTACAGAAGGGTGTGTATCCCTGGTTGGAGAGAGAGAGGAAATCCCTGTTAAAATCTTACGGGATACTGGCGCAATGGATTAATTTATTTTGGAATCAAATTTGCCTTTTTTCCTCAGTCTCATACTGGCAAGAGTTTTAATTCGTGGAATAGGACTGAAAACTTTGTCTGTTCCTCTTAATAAGGTAAGGCTTCAATTCTGATTTGATTCAATGTGAGGTTGTAGTGAGAGTACGACCAGCTTTGCCAGTTGAGGGGGTCCTTATTATTATGGGAAATTGACTGGTAGGTGAACGTTTGTGGGCTGATATTTCAGTGTTTCCCATAGTGACCATTGATAATAAAATTGAAACCGAACTGAGTTCTTTGTGTCAGGATTCAGCATGTGTCGTGACTCGTGACCTTTAACATGTCAAAAAGGATGAAGTGTGATCAAAAAGATTAAATCTGATAAAGTCTGCACTAAGTTGTTTATGCCTGATTTGTCTGCCTTGTCTTTTCCTGTTTCTGTAGTGGTATAAGGAAAAAAGAACAGCGGATGGACTCATCTTTAGATGAACTCTTCCAGAGTGTTGTTCCTCCAGTAGAAGAGTGTAACGTTGTCCGTGGATATTTCGCTCACAATTTGTTAGTCCTCACAAAGATTTTGTTGGGGATCCTGTTTTTCAAGTAGTTGTTCCTACAAAGTTTTGACAAATGATTATTGAAATTGCGCATGATCAATTAGGTCACCAGGGGGTGCGTAAGACTTATAAACGAGACTTATAGACGCGTTTAAAACGAGACCTCTCTGCTTATATTAAGATATGCAAACCTGCCAATTAACGAGTAAGCCGAACCAGGTGTTGAAACCTGCTCAGTTGAAACCAATTCAGGCTACTGGTAAACCTTTCGAGCATCTTATTGTCGATTTGTGTAGGGCCACTTCCCCATTCAAAGTCTGGTAGCAGTTATTAATTGACTGTGATGTGCTTGAACACACGCTTTCCTGCGGTATATCCATTACGTCTCGTTCTATTGTGAAAGCTTTAACCCAGTTTATATCTGTTTTTGGAATTCCAAAAGTAATCAAGTAATCAAGGTTCAAACCTTACTTCGCATCTCTTCCAGCAAGTGTTTAAATGGCTGCACATTGTGCATGATACGCAGTAGATTGATTATGCTTAAAGTCAGGGTGCGTTGGAGAGATTCTATTAGTCATTAAAGTCACTTCTCCGTGCGTACTGTGTGCAGTTGGATAGAGATTGGGAAGAGGGTTTACCATGGATGATGTTCGCTGCACGTGAAATAGTGCAGGAAAGTACGGGTTTCAACTCTAACGACTTGGTCTTTGACCATAAGGTTTGTGGACTGTTGTCTGTATTTCAGCAGGTTGGTAAAGCTGTAGAGCAGGGGTCGGCAACTGGCGGCCCGCGGCCCGCCAGCAATATTTTCTGGCCCGCCGGATTATTTTGGAAGTCCGTTTTTTTTTTTTTTTCACTATAACGGTTTACAAATAGGCCCCGTGAATCAGTGATGCGCGGGATGATCCAAAATGAGCGACGAGTGCCTGCGGTCACCCGCGGTTACGAGTCATCCAAAAATATTTTTAATGATATTCGGTCGCGGTTGTTTGAAATAAAGATGCCAATTAAACCATTGTAATTTATATAGTACTAGACATAATATTCTATGAAATACATAGGTCTACACTTTATTGGCTGAATAACTGCGCGAGGATGACGCACGAGCTCAGTCTGCAGAGATGACAGTGGGAAATCCTTATTTACCTGAATGTTGAGCGCGTTATTAACTTTTGAATAAGAGCTGACGCGGGACAAAATGCCCGATTTCCCAAAACGTTGAACTGAGCAATGCCATTGTGCCATTTTAATAGGCTACTTTTAAACGCATATAGCTCAGTAATGCGAGTTTTATGTATTTTCTGAGAGGGGGCGGGGGGGATTTTTGTTGGGAAATTCGGAGGAGAGACGCACACTTCGATTAGACTGGATAAACACATGCAGCATCTTAATTGTTAAGAAAATGAAACGAAATAAATGAATAAATCAAGCCTTTATTACAAAACACAGCATTCAGAAAAATGCGCACCCCTAGTTCCTCCGTCTATGGCCCAATGCGCGGGCCAGGAAGCGGGTCGGGTACAATTTTCTTTCTTTTGTTTGCGGTCCGAGTTGCGGGCGGGTTGAAAACGTTGGTCGGGTGCGGGTTGTTTATAGCCTACATTGACCCGCGCATCACTACCGCCGTGTATCATTCGTTCAATCGTTTTTTTTCCCCCAAATTAAAACCAAAAATAAAAAAATGAAAAACGACTTGTTTTTGAGATTTGAGATTCTGAAAACGAGATCTAAATTTTTAAAGCAGGTGAAAACTTTTAAGCTTTTACTTTTAAGTATTTTAAGCGGTTGCTGAATTGAACCTTGTGGGAGCGGGACGGAAAAAAAACAGTCCCGCGCAGACCTCTTGTGTCCCGAATAAATAATAATTAAAAAAAAGGAATAAAGTTCAAAAGTTGTACAGTCCATTGGTAATACAATGCTAAATCATATATATGTACAATAACATGTCCAACAATCGATTTAAATAGTACATGGGGTTTAAGTGGGCATTTTCTCGTGTGCTTAAACGGTCCAGTGGTAGAACTTTCGTCAAGTGTGTAAAAGGTTCTGGGTTCTAATCTGCATTTGTATAGTTTTTTTTTTTTTTCGTTTTTATTTCTTCATCAAAACCGATTATGCTCATCAGTGGTTGTATATAAGTAGTAGGGACACGTTTGTGTTATATTTTGTGATTTCACCGTAACGAATAGGCCTATTCCATGTAGCTGGCCCGCCATCGACTGGATAAAAAAAATATTGGCCCGCGGCCAAAGTTACTTGCCGACCCTTAAAAACTTGGTGTAATATGTTTTAGGGTTTAAAAACCGACTCATCCAGGCTAGAGAACTAGTCAAATTAAATCTGGGCAAACATCAGAAAAACATGAAGCAATTGTATGATCGCAGGGTTGAACGTCGAGTGTTTGTACCAGGCGATCAAGTTCTTGGTATCTTCTCCTTTTAAAGCCAAATTTGATGGCCCATTTGTTGTACAACGAAAATTGCCTTCGGGGAAAAAGTCAGTTAAACGGTGCCTTGTAAATCTATTAACCCTATTATGAAAAGGAAACCAAACATATAGAAAAGTTGACATTATTTCCACAGTTTTTGATTTTCCTTAAAAATCACATATTTAAAACAAAATCATGTCTTAAAACAAAAATGTCACAATTAATGGTTAAAATGTGTGTCATGTAAAAGACGATGTATGTTAATGTGTGGTTTTAAAAGAAAGGTAAAATGGATGCTGGTAAATAGAAATAAAAATATATAAAACAATAAAACATGCCAACTAAAACATCATCTAGATGTTTAACATCATCTAGATGTTTAAAACGTCCCTATCAAGATTGTCCATTCACTCCAGGTCTCTAGAACAGACCCCAAACTCCCCACTTTCGTTGCCTAGCGGAGATCCCCTCTCCTCCGGCCCGCTGTTCCCGTAGCCGTTGTGGTGAGGGACCTTCTCCGTGCGACCCTGGCCCCCCCATCCGAATAACGACGTGCGGCCCACCCTGCAGCATTGATGTTATTCTCTGCTCGCATGTGTGGAGGGGGACCGTCACGCGTTTCCACACCAGCAGATTTCTGGTGACCCAGATGGTATCCTTTATTATGTTTAGGGTGAGCCAGAGCAAGGCAAATCTTTTTGATGTCAGCTCCTTCAAGCCCTGACCCACCCCCAGTATAGCGAGCCTGTTAGGCACGGGAAAAACAGGGGGCCGGTCTTGGCCCCTGGGTCCCGCGCAGCGCCACACTCCCAGAGCAGATGGTAAACGGTCTCCGGGGAGCCACATCTGGATCATGGGCAGATGGAATTTTTGGCCATGCCTCTGGAGTGCATAACCGCCCTGGCCGGGAGGATCTCTTGAGCCTCCATCCACGACAAGTCCTTAAGCCTGTTCTGGAGAGCTGGGTGGGCAACGTTCCGCCAAACATCTTTGGACTCACTGATTTCCGATCCTGCACAAGAGATAAGAGATTTATGATTAGTTAAAATGGTGGCATCATTTATCTCAAAATATTTCTTTACAATTTTTTTATAAAACTGTACTCTTTAGGCAAGTTAAAAGACACTGGACTTTTAAGATCAAATGGCAAAACTCTCAGCGATCTTAGGTATGACCCCATCCAGAATCGGGTCATGGCTGCTGTCTTGTGTTCTCTGGGTGAAATCGTCTTGGGGGATTAAAAACAGAACAGACAAGTAAAATTAGTGGTAAAATCACAGCTTTGAAAATTAAAGAATTGCCTTCTAACGTCAATTGTCTTAGTCCCAAAACCCCAGTCTTTGCCTGACTTTCCCTAACAAGTCAGTCCAGTTTCCTTGTCCTCCACCCTCTCTGTCAAATTTGATGCCTAAAATTTTCAAATCGTTGTCTTTAAAACCCAAATCAAGTCCACCTGTGTCCACGTCACCCCACGGCCCGAAGAGCTGGGCCTCGGACTTGTTCCTGTTGAGCTTGGCGCCCGAGGCCCGACCCAACCGTACCAGTCAGTCAAGTCCATTGCTCTTCGTACTGATACAAGGTCAGTCGGTAAAAGGGCCACGTTGTCCATATATAAAACACAGGTCGCCGTCAGTCCTCCAGTTCCTGGGATAGTCCTTCAATCCATTTGTCCCTTCTCAAGATTTGTGCCAGTGGCTCAATACAGGCCACATACAGCAGGGGAGATAAGGGACACCCCTGACGGACGCCGCTGTGGATTGTTACAGCGTTGGATAAATGCCCATTAACCAAAATTGTGCTAGACAGATCATTGTACAGCAGTCCCACCCAGGCTATAAACCTCCCAGGAAAACCCATTTTTCCCAGTACCTGGAGCAGGTACTGGTGCGAGACGGTCAAAAGCTTTTTCGAAATCTAAATTTAGGACTACTACCCGAATGTTTCTGTCTCTCGCATAACAGATGGCGTCTCTGATCAGTGCCAGGCTGTCCGTGATCCTGCCGGGCACAGCGCATGCTTGATCCAGGTGAATTACGTCCTCTAAAACAGTCGACATGCGTGTAGCTAAAATCTTACTAAAAAAGTTTAAAATCAAAATTTAAGAGTGATTGGTCGCCAGTTCCTCAAGTCAGTTTTGTCTCCTTTTTTGTGTAGTAATGTAACTATCCCTACCCTAAAGCTGTCTGGAAGTCTGTCAGAAGTTTCAAATTCAATAAGAACTGTCAAGTCATGTGCTAAAATATCCCAGAAAGTCAGATAAAACTCAAAGGGGAGTCCATCCATAGCCAGGGAAACTTCCCCTTTTTAAAACCAGTAAAATCCTGGGATAAAATCACATCTGGACTCTTAACCTTTTGTCTAAAAACCATAAACCCTCCTCTAAGATGCCATGGTGTACCTGTTTTGGACTATATAAATTATCATAAACATTTTCGATTTCACCCAAAAACGTGTTAGTCTTTAAAAAAAATATCTGGTACACTTCTCTCCTTACATCTTAAAATGACACCTTTACTTAGTTTCAGACAAATCTGACATTTATTTTTTTACTTATTTGATGTCTTCCTTAAAATCCAATCCACTGTTTAAAAGGTTAAAATATCTCTGCAGTCTTTATTTGCAGCCCCATCATGCGTCTTTTTTCTTTAATCTTTTTTCGTTTTGCAATTTGTTTAAAAAACCGTCCTGTCATTGGTTTCACCATATCCCACCACTGTGCTCGTGAGTCCTAAAAGTCCTGGAGGGTCTGCCATTGGCTGAACTGCTCCCTATACTCTTCAACCACTTCCTCATCCTCTAATAGGGAGCAGTTCAGCTTCCACAGCCTTCCCCCTACAGTCACACCCGTGGGCAGTGAAAGGGTGCAGGAGAGCATCATGTGATCAGAAAAGAAGAGGGGGGTCAATGTAGCATCGGTCGGCGGGCCGTCCCTTGTAAAAACATAGTCAATTCGAGAGGCTCTGGCGCCGTCACCACTGAACCAGGTGAAGCCCTCCTCTCTTTGATGCAGTGTTTTAAAACAGTCCACTAACTTAAAATCTTTGACTATATTTTGTAGTAAAACCGATCTCTTGTCGACCTTAAAATCCTCTCCTACCCTCTTTCTGTCCTTTCTTGATAAATCACAATTAAAATCCCCTGCTACCACTAGGGGGAGCCCTACCTAGCATGTGGGGCTGCAGGTCTTCTAAAAGCTCATACCTGTTATTTTTCTCCACAAAACCATACACATTTAAAATATCCCCGCCCATCCCTCACCACAGTGCTGCCCTTCACCAAAATATTTGGATTTTTTAGTAAAATAGCAACACCGTCATTTTTGTTAAAATTGGACCCACTCCAGATGGAAAGTCCTGGGGTCCAAATCTCCTCCCACTTCCTGTAATTTTTAAAAAAAGGCAGACCACATTCTTGTAATAAAAACACATCTGACTTAAAAGATTTTAAAAGGGATAAAACACTCTGTGCTCGTATATTGCTCTTCACACTTCTCACATTGATGGTGGAGATAGTGAGAGCCATGAGCAGTATGGTTAAAAAGGTGTGAGACATTTAAAAGCAACCAAAGGACTACAGAGATATAATTAAAATCATGTTATTTCTTGTTGCACTTGCCTTTCCTTTCCCCCAGAAAACCTGGGATCAAGGGGGCAAGTGCTTGACGCCTCAGGGCTCGCAGAGAGAAGCTCTTGTGACTCCTTTGGCAACGATGCAGCTTTTTCTCCTCTGTTTGAACCAGAGGAGATCTTGCAGTTCTTTTCTGCACTTGAGCGTCATGGAGAGAACAATCCGTTTCACTCCCACTAATCAACTGCCTCAGACACGGTTACTAGGGAGGAAGCCGTTTCCTCCTCTATATCCTCCATTTTATCTTCTTTTCCATTTTCATTTTGAGGATTGGCTTCCTCCCCCGACTAGAATTGACTCTGCCCCTGTGGCTGCCCCACTACCTCCTTCCTGTCCAATCCCTGAGGCTGGCTAGAGATTTGAATTTCCCGCCAAAACCTCAGGGCCCACCTCAATTGTTTGCTCTTTTGGTGGGGTGGCCATTTTGTTGCTTTTTAACTTGTTGGCAAAACTTTTGGGGCAGTCTCTGTAGAGATGGGATGATTCTCCATAGAGTTTGCACTTTCTGCCATTTTTGCACTCCTCAAAAATGTGCCCAATTTCTTTACAGAGCACAGTAGTTCTTGACATGCCTCGGCGAGATGTCCAAGTTTGCCACACTTGCGGCATAGCTTGGGCATCCCTTGGTAGTGGATGAAGCCTCTATTCTCCCCCAACACAATCATTGAAGGAATTTGACTCAGGCCATGGTAGCTGTTGGGATCTGTCCATTGTTTAATGGGCACTCTCCACGCACAGCTCCAGATACCGTCTTCATCTAAAACCTTGACTGGTTGTCCACGAATAGAGCAATATCTTGCCAACCATACAGAAATGTCATCTCCACTTACTTTTTCATTGAACATCCTGACAAACACAACTTTAAGTGAATTATCAGTCAGTTTTTCCACAGTAAACATGGAGAAATTGGCTTTACACATTTCAAACCGAGTCAAAAAAGTACTTAGCCAAGGAAGCCGAAACAAAGCTTACATCAAAACCGTGATTCAAGCAATTTAAGAGTCTGTTGGATGTACTTCCTGGAAAAGTTCAATCTTGACATGGCCAGGAGAGTGCAATCCTCTTTTACTTTAAACTTAAAACGCACGCTGTGGTGCCTCCTCGCGCCAGTACGAGCAGGCGACATGTTGGAGGCACCACCAGCCTGCTGCGGCTAAAACCAACAATAAATAAACAATAAATAAATTAAAACAAGCAGAGTCCTCGCAGAAGCGAGTCGTCACTTAAAAGCCGCTTGTCAATGTACCTCCTGAAAGATGTGGGTCCCGTGTGACAAGCAACACACGAGACCAAAAGGTCCCACAAGAGGCGATCGCTGTCTCAATCGTCTGACCAGACCACGTGATCTTAGTCAAAAGGCAGAGAAGCGATGACACAATGAGGCAGATGCGGGGGAGCCGGCAAAGTCCACGCCCACCTGGGCCGCGGCGTGAGGGTCTGAGCCCGCCAACAAACAAGCTCAGCGACTGGTTGTGCACTCTGTTGTGGTCCGTTTTCGGTTTGTCAACACGACACTTTGGAGTGCAACCTGGGATTCTGGATCATCATCAACATTCTGCCCTGAACGTGAGCGGGCAGACCAAAGCGTACGTCGTGGAGACTTCTGAGGGATGGCAGTACCCACCCCCGGTCTGCAACATCACCAAGGCTTGCACCGATCGGCCCCAGGGTGGCGCTGCAGCGATTAAGAGTACGAAATGGCTCGTAACTCCTAAACCGTCCGGGCCGAACAAGACGCACGCCTCGGATTGGATGGTCGCGCTGGCGAGATTTTCAGGTATTTTGGATTTTCTGAAAAACCTACTTTTGCACACAAGTCCTAGGTTCTTTGCTCAATCTGGTGCAGAAAGATTATCTGGAGTCTGACTGCCAACAGAGATTGGAAAAAAAGTCGGGGTTTCGATTCACATTGGCGACGGGACGCCAAAGCGTTGGGAGTGGGCGAGGCGGGCTTTACTTAAATGGCTATAACTCTCCAACCGAATGAGACGATCACACCCAAGTCGGTACACCCGTGTATGGGCTCAGCCTGTGGTCACGTGAAAAGGGATGTGATGACTGGCCACTTGGTGGCGCTGTAAACTGAAAAAAAAAAAACATGAATACGGCCATACACGACTGTATATATCACGTGATCTTTCACACAAACACAAGGTATTCACACCACATGATAGAACTCCTCATTCTGAACTATTTTGCCTCTGGGACCACTGCTGTCAATCAAAGCGTTCGTTAAATATTGGAGATTATGTGAATAATAATAATAATAATAATAATAAAATAAAATAAAAACTTTCGCAGACTGAAAAACCGAGGTTGTTTTATATCTTTTGTTCAACCACCGCAGGTCAACTCTCTGGACTTCGTAGGTCATTACTTGTCAGAAGAAGATGAAAAAAAAAATTAAGTGGAACTTTAACTATCTGCTTAACCAGTTTGTCCAGGGGAGAGCGCGAACGCAGTCCCATACATTATGCAGTCGAGATTCCCACATTTGGGGAATTTGCAGGGGTCCGCACGACTGGAGTGCAATGGCCGATCCTTTTTTTTTTTTCTAACCGATCAGAAAGGATTCATTGCAGGTCCTAATAAACACTGTGAAGAATAAAACATTTAAAAAACCTATTTCATTTGAGGTATAAAAATGATTGAGTTTCCAGCATTTTCCTGGATTTCTGGCAGTCCTGTTCTCTCTATTGTGAGTTAAATTACCTTTGTCCTTTGCCTTGGCCCAGTGCTTGACTAGTTTAGCTGATTGGATAATTTGACTGATGAGATCAAGAAATCCTTTGTAAAAGAGCTGACTCATGCAGGCCACTGGATTTACAGACTTTGTTCTCATCAGTGTAAATCCCTCCCCCTTAGAAGGTATAAAAATTTCAATGTAATCTGCTTTAGATTCAGACTGTTTTGAAGAACTGCAGCCGCGCTCAATAAAGAATAACTTCAGCTTGAACGTGATCCAAACGTCTCCTGGTCTTTGCATAGAAGGAAAAGTTTCCTACAGTTTTGGTGCCCTGTGACCCGGATAGAGCTACTCACTGAGATCTGACTGAGTTCCAGCTTCCTCACCTGAATCCAGCAAGCTCAAACAAAGATATGCTTTCCAGACTGCATCTTTTAGAATTCAGAGTAAAACTTCCAGCTGAACAAAGCAAGGTTTGGTGAGTGCGACTATCCAAAAGAACCTTCAAGACCAGTACAAATTTGTATCCTCTGCGCCATCAGAGAAGCGTTAACAAACAGCTGCAGGGTTTTGTTAACTAAGTTATCCTAAGTTTTCTTTTAGAAAATGAAAGATGAAAGTCATCCTTTGTTTCACAGAGAAGGTTAGCATTACGTTATCCTCTGTTCACAGAGAAGGATTAGCATTACGTGCTAGTTATTTTGTTTATCCTCTGTTCACAAAGAAGGTTAGCATCACATGCTAATATTTTGGTTTATCCTGTTTTCTTGTTAGGCAGGGAAGATTAACGTGAATTGCTAGTAATTTTGTTTATCCTTTGTTTCACAGAGAAGGTTAGCATTACGTGCTAATATTTTGTTCTCCTCTACGTTTGCTAGAGACGGTTCATCCTCTTTAAAGTTAGGGAATGTTTATTCTTTGCTTTACCAGAGAAGTTGATTTATCCTATGTGTAGTCATAGAAGTTTAATCCTTTCTGTTAAATAAACATACCCCTACTTACGATACGAGCTTATCTGTGTGCGTCTCTCCTATCAAGGGTGGTGTCCGACCGCCCGTAACATAGTGGGGGCTCGTCCGGGATTAATACTTTGATTAAAATCGGACTTTAGTGTTAATTGCGGAACTTACGAACGCTGCAACATTTTGGTGAGTATTCTGGTGAGCAATTATGATTGTCTGTTCCTTTGTTTAGTCGACTGGAAAGTTTATTTTATTTTGGTGGATATCTCAGGAGGGGGCACGTAGGAGGTCTCGAGCTGAGTAAGCCACTGAAGATTGCGTAGGTATTTAGGATTTTTTTTTAGTTTTTTTGTATAGTTAGTTAGAGAAGTTGGACAACATTTTTGCCTATCAGAATACCTTTTAGTTTAGTCGTATAGCTTGTGATATATTGTGGCATATCGCCTATTTAGTGAGCGCTGGTACTCTGATTGTACTAGCGTGTATTGGTTAAATTTGTGGATGGACATTAAAATTCGTGGTCGTTTGTAGCCTTTATTGTGCTTTTCGTTTGACCACTTTAGATATTCGCTGCTTTGTCGCAGTTAAACTATTTTTGTGCACGCTTTATTTGTATTTGATTTGAGCGCACTAGTCATCTGTTCGCGTTAAAATGGCAACAGAGGACGTATTCGTTAAAGAAACCCTGTATTGAGTTATTTTTGAAATTTTCGAAAGAGCAGTTGCTGAATCTGCTTATTAGGTTGAGCTCACTTCTGCTGAAAAGCGCACCAAAGATACAATCAAGGCCGTCTTACAAGCTGCTTTGGTTAGTAATGGCATTCTGCCTGTAGAGAAACAATCTCCTGTGTCTACTGAAGCATTACAGCTGCAGATTCGGTTGAGAGAGTTAAATATCAGAGAGAAGGAAATTGAGTTTGAACGTGAGCGCATGCAAGCACAGGCCCGTGAGCATGAACTTGATAACCGACTTGTGTTGAGAAAGTTAGAAATCGAGAGGGAAGGTGTCGCTCCTTCTGACCCGAATTTATTTGATGTCACTGGCCACATCCGACTTGTGGCGCCTTTTATGGAAAGAGATTTGGAAAAATACGGTCCTCTCCCATGATCGAAGTGGATATCAGTATTTATTAACAATTATGTGTACTGGTACTCGCTTCCCAGAGGCGGTGCCTCTGAGGAAGATCACTGGTAAAATCGTGTCCAGGGCTTTATTTAGATTATTTTCTTTTGTGGGGCTACCGAAAATCGTTCAAAGTGACCAAGGAACAAATTTTACTTTGCATGTTTTTTCCCAAGCCCTAAAGTTGCTCCAAATTAAGCACCGCATTTCTAGCACGTACCATCCGGAGAGTCAAGGCGCACTCTAGCGTTACCATCAGACGCTAAAATCGATGCTGCGTGCATATTGTTTGGAGGTGGGTACAGACTGGGAAGATGCGATTCCTTGGATGCTCATGGCCTCTAGAGAAGTCGTACAAGAGTCAATTGGTTTCAGCCCTGCTGAGCTAGTGTTTGCTCACAACGTTCGCACGCCTTTGAGCGTCATTAAAGATCAGTGGTTGAGCAAACCTACTTCTCGTAGCGCATTACAGTTTATAAGCGACGTTCGCACCCGACTACACAGAGCGCGTGAACTCGCTAGAGAAAATTTTTAAAGACCCAATCTAGCATGAAAACTTGGTATGATCGAAAAGCAAGAGCCCGTTCGTTTAAGCCGGGAGACCAAGTGTTGGTTCTCTTACCCGTACCCGGTTCTGTATTTCAGGCACGATTCAGAGGGCCATATACTGTTGAAAAGAAAATATCTGATCTGGATTATGTAATCTTAACCCCAGATAAGCGACGGCATTCTCGCGTCTGTCATGGAAACATGCTCAAACCATATTATACGCGTGAATGTTAAAACTGACTTGGGTAATTTTAACTTACCTGATCCAGTCGAGTCCTCCGTGTTGCTCTCTTCACTGGTAGACGATGATAACACGGTGACTCCTCCGTCGCGGTGCGTTATTGAAGGTCGACTCAACAACTCTGCTATGCTGTCGGTCATTGCAAATCGTTTGCCACATTTAACTTCCTCTCAAACAGCTGACATATTGTCTGTGATAGATGATTTCCCTGAGTTATTCGGAGATGTTACGACTGTAACTCCAGTCCTGGAACATGACATAGACGTTGGTGATAAAGGCCCGATTAAACAGCACCCATATAGGGTAAATCCAGAAAAGCGAGCTATCCTGCAACGGGAGGTTGAGTACATGATAAAGAATAATATTGCTGAACCTAGCTCTAGCCAGTGGAGTTCCCCGTGCCTTTTAGTTGGAAAACCTGATGGCACTTAGAGGTTTTGTACGGATTACAGCGGTTAATGGTTAATGCCATCACTTTGCCAGACTGTTATCCATTACCGCGGATGGATGACTGTGGGCCGTGTTGGCTCGGCCACGTTTGTCACTAAAAGGTTACTGGCAAGTGCCCCTTACGTCAAGAGCAAAACAAATATCAGCTTTTGTGACCTTTTGGATTTATGCATTTATGAATGATAAAGTTATGGCTTTTGGAATGCGTAACGCGCCTGCCTCATTCCAGCGTTTAGTAAATATTGGCGTATTTGGACGACATAGTCCCATAAGGTACACACTGGTCCGACCACATAACACAACTTCGAGAGCTTTTCTGTAGGCTGTCCAATGCAAATCTCACAATTAATCTAGCAAAATGTGAGTTCGGAAAACCCACTGTCACTTAATTGGGGTGGATAGTTGGCAGAGGGCATGTTTTACCAGTAATGGCTGGTGTCACCAGGTGAAATGACTAGGAACCTTAAAAACCGGAATTTGTTGCACGGGGGAGCTACTTCCGGTGTAACACCGTTCCGGTGACACATCATGGTCGCCGACATTGACGAGCACCAGCTGTAACCACTAATTGGGCCGTTATTGGTGAGCACATGCGGAAAGAGGGATATATAAGGAGAAGCTTGAAGACATAGAGGAAGTCTTCTCGTTGGTTTGTGGTTCACTTTGGGTTTCCCTTGGCGTTCTTGTCAGTGGACAGCAGAAAGCAGCAACAGCTACGAGTGTGAGGATGTTTACACATTGAAGACGGGTGAGTGACTGGCAAATGGGACTGAGAAAACAGAGTGATTAAGGACAATGCTGAAGATCTATGCTGTTGTCCAGGAGGGAAGTTAAGTGCACTTTCATTAAGTTATGAAGAAGTGGTGTTATGAGGATTTACCAAAAACATTCTGAATACCGACTTGTGCTTGCTGGCAGTGTGTATTGTTTCTCTCGCTGTGAGTCTCAGAAATCGAGGAAGGAACCAGGCTTTATGGGATCGCTCTTGAAACCTGATACCCCCTTGTGAAAAGCTATCTGTGGATCGTCTGACCCTGCAAAGATGGAGTGAGTGACTGATGGAGTGATTTGCCTATTGTTTACTGTGAAGTGGTGTGGCATTGCAGTGTTTGAAAGTGTGAAGAGTTATAGTATTGATGCACGCACGAGTGTGGGAGACTTAACCATTACCATCCCTCTGCAATCTTTGTTCGAGAAGGTCTACCCAGTAGGTCATCAAGAATTTAATCTGATCTGCCGATTGTAAAGCTGTGTCCAGGTTCCTAGCCGTCTGTTGCTGCACTGGAGAAAGGAGAAGCTCGGCCTTGTGTGCTGGTGGGAAGAACCGTACTCGAATTCATGGGATATTACTTCCTGAATATTGTTCCAAGAACAGAAAAAGCCCAGTCATTCCACCCAGTCCGATGATTCTCTTCCTGCAGACTGCCGTATCCTCACAGCCTACCCTGTGAAAGGAGAAAGCCGGTTAGTAACGCTTGGATTTCATACTCCCGATCGTGTTCTGTGTACACAGGAAGTTGCTGGATGCTGTGGCGAGTCCCTCGTCGAATGTTGGGTCTACTTCTACCCTGCAAGAGGAATACCCCAAACCAGCCACCGTTCTATGAACTGAGAAACCCTGTGAATCACTATTTTGAGGAGGAGTCGGCCGACTGCTGTGCTCGACCCGCTGCTGGTCTGTGAACCGAGAGACCCTGTGAATCACTATTCTGAAGAGGAGTCTGCTGACTGCTGTGCTCGACCCGCTGCTGGTCTGTGAACCGAGAGACCCTGTGAATCACTATTCTGAAGAGGAGTCTGCTGACTGCTGTGCTCGACCCGCTGCTGGTCTGTGAACTGGAAGATCCTGTGAACCATTATTCTGAGAAGTCTGCTGACTGCTGTGCTCGACCTGCTGCTGGTCTGTGAACCGAGAGATCTTGTGAATCACTATTCTGAAGAGGAGTCTGCTGACTGCTGTGCTCGACCCGCTGCTGGTCTGTGAACTGGGAGATCCTGCGACCCATTATTCTGAAGAGGAGTCTGCTGACTGCTGTGCGCGACCCGCTGCTGGTCTGTGAACTGCGAGACCCTGTGAATCACTATTCTGAAGAGGAGTCTGCTGACTGCTGTGCTCGACCCGCTACTGGTCTATGAACCGAGAGATCCTGTGAACCATTATTCTGAGGAGAAGTCTGCTGACGGCTGTGTCCGACTTGCTGCTTTTCGAGGAACTGAGAAGCCCTGGATCAAAGGAGAGCGTTTGCTAGCCACCGTAACTTACCTGCTGCTTACCTCTCATTGCTGTCTGCCTCAGGTCCTCTTGATCCCTCGCTGGCTAGAGTCCCCTCGTCTGAGGCCCACGTGGGACGCCCTGGAGTAGAGCAGAACCTGGAGTCATTCCAATGTTGTTTTAAGTGTTTTTAACTAATTAATAAAGAAGAGATTTTATATCACTTGTTGTCCTGCCTGATTGGGTTCTTTGGTGTCGGCTCCTCCAGAGTGTGGTTATTGACCCTCGGCCTTGGGAAACGGTTACATGAGTATGTCATTGTTGAACAGTATATTAAGCTTATAAAAGGGGATGCTTGGATGGACAGTCCTGGATTCTGTGCACAGTATTGCACGTATTCAACAATGGAAAATGAAACCAAACATATCATCAGTATGGTCAACATCGACAAGAGGGAGACACAGAGGAACTCTGTTGTAATCGAGAAAGAGGGCTTTCAACAGACCTTCGAGGCACTCCGTCAAGAAATAAACTTGACTGAAATTTGTACCGATGCTCATTCCCAAATATCAGCTCTCTTCAGTAATTATCTTTACTATAGTCTTTATGGTTTTTGTAAATCACTCAATTTCTGCACTCACTACAGACAAAATACATCACTCTGATTATGACATGATATTGTTTTGGGTTATTTTGGGTAAGTTTGCATTAAATTCCTAGCTTTTGACCTCCAGACAAAGGGAAATACAGAGACAGCGGAGTCCACCACACTCTGGACGTCTGGCATGGGTCCAAAAACTTGAGCAAAAAAAATCATGCAGTAAGTATAATAAATCCCCATCAGTAATCACATTTCATCTGATCACAATATAAACTTGCATAACAGCACCCTTCCATACCTATTTATTTCTTATTTAAATATATTATTGTATTTTTAATCCTGTTGACATAATCATAGTTTACCTAACACAAAAGAATAATTGTTTATGCATCCAGGCAGGATAGCAAAAGGGGTGTGCCATTCTCCAGATGTGGTATAAAGACATCTGCAACCACTTCTGGTACTGCTGTAAGACGGCAGATACCTATGAAGAGTTTATTGTGAGTATTTTCTTTTTTGATATATTTTTTCTGTTTCAATATTTAGAAACAGAAGAAATTGAAGCATCTCTTTACATAAACTAAACTAACTTATGTAATCACCCGTTTTGGTTTATAGGTTTTTAAAATGAAATAACTGATATACTGGGTATTTATTGTACAAATGTTGTGACATATTATGTGTATTTGTTATTACTTTTGGCATTCAATTACATATATAATGCTTTAGTCCATCACTTTTTAAATCTAAATTTTTTTTTTTTTACGCTGTTTGTGTAAAATCTTGTTGTGACTTGTTTATGCTATTAGAATTTGCAATCAGGTTGTAAATGTTTTACCACAGGACATGTGGGTGGGAATCCTGCACCATGTCACAGGAGAACACACGTGGGCTCTTGGTGAGTGTAAACATGGCCCCTTGAGGGGAATGCTGCACTTAAAGAGGGGCGCATGCGCACGCAGCGACCGGCAGCAAAAACAGTGTGAGGAGTGTCTGTTGCTTGTTTGTTTGTAAAAACTTTGTTTATAGTCATTTGGAGTGCCTTCCTTTTAAACTTAATTTGAATGCAACTGTTTTAACTCCCTACTTGATTACCTCTGTGGCGATTGTTTCTTGGTTCGTTAAAATGGAGTGGACTGTTGGATGTATACTGCTGGTGCTGTTATGGGAAACTTTGAGCTGGACGGAAGCCTCTCGGTCTCGGATCATATACAGCCGGGACACCTTGTTGAAGTTCGATCTACAAGCGAACTCTAGCCCACCGCCGGATCTAACCATCCCGAACACCGCTGACATTAAATGGAAGTACGGAAAAAAGTACGGAAAAAACGGGAGCCCTACCAATGCACCTTGTCGGGTAACAAGGAAGCGGGGTAGGAGGGGTGGATTACGCGAGCAAGCAAGACGTTCCCTGTCGCGTGTCCCTCTGCCCTCAATCATCCTTGCAAATATGCAGTCCCTCCGAAATAAGTCGGATGAATTACAAGCCCATGTCTGATACCAACATGAATTTAAGGAAGCCTGTATCTTGGCCATGACAGAAACATGGCTGGGAGAAGCGGACTCAGACGCTGGTATTGCACTGGATGGTTTTGGTGTTCCTTTTCACATGGACCGTGTTGCAGCGACCACCGGTAAGTCGCGAGGAGGGGGGGGGGGTGTGCTTGTATGTTAACGAGCGCTGGAGCAAAACAACGCTAGTAAGAGAAAAACTTTGCACAAAAGACATTGAACTGCTCTCAGTCTCCATGCGCCCTTTCTATCTACCTAGAGAATTTCCGCAGATTTTCGTAACTATTGTTTATATTCATCCAAAGGCAAATGAAAATGCTGCACTAGAATTAATACACAGCACTGTTCAGAAACTGCAGGCAGTGTCCCCGGACGCCCCAAACCTAATACTAGGTGATTTTAATCACTGTTCACTGGACAAAATCTTAAAATGTTTTTATAAATGTGTCCTGTGAAACGAGAAAAGGGAAGATTCTTGACCAGTGTTATGGCTCCATCAAAGGTGCCTACAAATCTGTCCCTCTACCTCCCCTGGGTTCTGCCGATCATAACAGTGTGCATCTCATACCAGTGTACCGCACTTGCCTCCAGAGGGCTAAAGTGGAAACTAGGCAAGTGAAGGTCTGGTCTGAGGAGGCTACGCTGGCCCTGCAGGGCTGCCTGGACTGTACTTTGTGGGAAGAATTTGTTCACTCTTCACAAGACATTGATGAACTGACTGAAGTGGTTAGTTCTTGGGTTGCATATTGCGAGGAAACTGTAATCCCTAAAAAAGTTGTCAAAATATACCCTAACAACAAGCCATGGGTGAGTAAACAACTTAAAGACCTGCTAAAAAAGAAAAAGTCAGCATTTAAAGAAAAGAACTCTCAGGAACTATACATCGTTCAAAAGGAGATCAAACGTGAAATTAAAAGGGCAAAATGGGACTATAAACTTAAGGTGGAACACAAATTAAGCCAAAACCTTCTTGGTTCGGCGTGGGACTGTGTTAAATCTATGGTGGGTCTAAACGACAAATCAAAGAAAAAGGTGGCATTAGAAGGCTTTTCCTCTGACATATTACTGGCCCATGAACTAAATGAATTTTACTCAAGATTCGATAATCATGACTTTAGTGATGAAATTGCTGGAAAAAAGCAGTCCTTACTGTCCCACCCCCAAAATAATATCTGTTTCTCTGCACAGTGTTGTGAACATTTTTAAGCATTGTAAAGCCAAAAAAAGTCCGGGTCCAGACAATATTGGCGGCCGTGTTCTTTCATGTTGTGCGGAACAGTTAGGCCCCGTTTTTAATTACATTTTTAATCAATCTATGTTGCACCAGAAGGTCCCCGACCTATGGAAATCAATTATTGTCCCTGTTGCAAAAAACAGTTACCCAAAGACTTTAAATGATTACAGACCCATAGCTCTTACATCACTTGTGATGAAGTCCTTTGAAAAGCTGATAAAGACTGAATTAACATCTAGGACAAACTGCCTTCTCGACCCACTACAGTTTGCTTACAGACTTAACAGAGGAGTCCAGGACGCAACTGTAACAGTACTGAATCTCATTTTTAAACACCTGGAGGGAAACAAAAATCATGCCAGATTGCTGTTCGTGGACTTCTCGTCAGCTTTTAATACTATCCAGCCCCACCTGTTGGCGGAGAAGCTCTTGCACCAGTTTAAACTGGAGGACAACCTTGTGGGCTGGCTATTAGACTTCCTCACAAACAGATCACAGCGGGTCAGAGTAAATGGCCACTTTTCCGACCGGACAAACATATCAACTGGCTCACCGCAGGGGTGTGTTCTTTCCCCCCTCCTTTACATCTTGTACACAAATGACTGTCGCTCTAAGATTGAAAATAGACACTTTGTGAAATTTGCAGACGACACGGTGATTGTCAGCTTGCTAAATAACGAGGAAAATTCACACGGCCCAGTCATTGACCAGTTTGAAAGATGGTGCAAGGAAGCCTTTCTTGAACTGAACGCATCAAAGACTAAGGACATGTGTATTGATTTCAGGCAAAACATCCCTAATATTGTTACAACTAGAATAAATGATCAGGAAATAGAAGTTGTCAAACAGTACAAGTATTTAGGATCAATTATTGACGACAAGTTGTGCTTCGAGCCAAATACTAGTTTGCTATGTAAGAAAGGTCAGCAGCGCCTGTATTGTCTTAGAAAGCTGGCAAAATTTAATGTAGACAAGTCCCTGATGACCTTGTTCTACAGGTCATTTGTGGAGTCAGTTGTCACCTTTTCTTTAATCTGCTGGTACGGATCTACGACCATAAAACAAAAACATTCCCTTCAAGGGTAATTAAGGTGAGCAGCAGTATTACAGGCTCTACGCAGAAGGGTCTGGAGGAACTTTATCAGCTACAGATGCTAAATAGGGTTAAATCGATTCTGCCAGACAACACTCATCCCCTGCAGTCTGAATTTCAGATGTTGCCATCTGGACTACGAATGACACTTCCCAAAATTAAAACAAATAGGTATAGACACTCATTTGTACCCGCGGCTATTCTACTTTTTAATTCTGTATCAAAGCGTACATAACATATTACGCTTTGATGTCTGCTGTAATGTTTTTATCTTGTTTTTTAACGCCAGCAAGAAGGCAGAGTTTTTCTCGTATTTGTATTGTGTGCGTGATTGTATATGTTTTCAAACTTAACTGTTTTGCTGCAAAACAATTTGCCTCAAGGAGGACAATAAAGTAACTTGAACTTGATGGACAACAGAAATAAAGATTTGATTGAGAGTGGTTCAGTGGCACATGAGATGCTCGCTGAAATTATTCTCGATGAACGCTGGCTGAAGGTCGTCCCCAAGTATCTGAATTTCAGGTACATAAGCTACTTTATATAGTTCTATATTGTAAATGGTCAAATCAACTATGTGAAAGACATTTTACTGTAATTGGCGTTGATATTACATGAGCAACATTATTATAAAGAAAATATCTTATGTATTTTTGTCTAATGTGCACTCAGGTCAACTGCAGATTTGGAGTCGTTTCACAACCACATACTGATGTATGCCAGCAAGCGCTTCAGCTTTTCCCCACCAGTTTATGCTGCTCGTGCCATGCTGGCTGGCCTAGACTACAACCATCATCTCCATAGACCAGCCAGGAGAAAAGCTGATGGCACAATTCAGTAAGTTTTGAATTCTTTTTGAAAATGAATATTAAATTGTGAACTTTTCACTAAGCTGATACACCTTTCTATATTGTCAGGTATGGCAAGGTAGACTTAGACTTAGACTTCTCTTTATTAATCCTTTGGGATGACTCCCTCAAGGAAATTGTAAATTCCAGCTGCAGTTTTTAGAGAAGAGGAAAGAGAATAGTAGAGAAGAAAAGAAAGATAAGTAAAAGCAAAATAACATTTACATACATATAACATTTCATAACCATAAATAAATAAATTATTTTAAAAAAAAAGTGTCAGTGTTGAGTCCAGTTTTATAGTTATAGTGACCAGGTATAATGTAAAGTCCAGGTGTGTATATATATGTGTGTGTATGTGTATGTATATGTATTGTCCTCTCTGCCCTATTTCCTCCTCCCCCCAAGTGAGGAGTTATAGAGTCTGATGGCATGAGGGACAAAGGAGTCCTTGAGTCTGTTAGTCCGGCACTTGGGAAGGAGCAGCCTTCCACTGAACCGGCTCCTCTGAGTGCTGATGATGGTGTGCAGAGGGTGGCGGGCATTGTCAATAATGTCCAACAGTTTGTCCAGTGTCTTCCTCTCTGCCACCATCACCAGTGTGTCCAGCTTCATACCGATCACAGAACCGACAGGTGTACAACAAAAAGGAAGTGGAAGTTGTACTCATTAAAGGTGGAGAAGGACTACAGCTACATCTGACCTACAGCGTGCCATCCTCCTTCGACGGATATCAGCTAATAAAGGGATGCCTAGAAGCAGAACCAGGAGACCTGATGATCCCCGTCAACATGGCGTACTGTCTGGTGCACCTGCTCCATTAACACAGGAGCCATTGCAAATTCAAGTCAGCAGAGGGTTAGGTGAGTTCTTTAAATACTGGTACCTCTAGTAGTACCAGCTATTTTATGAGCTATATGGATTTATTGAAAAATGTGAATTTAAATTTCAACAATACATATAACACAATTTTAACTGTAACATATCAAACTCAGAAACTGTTATTAGAATCTAAAGTGGTTAAATAAAAGTCATGATACAATCCAAATATCACGTGGGTGACTTTCATCCAAGACAAATGTAGTAGTAAATAAGATTTCGGCAAACTAAGTAAAAAACAAATTGTGTAAAATAACGATCATTTCTGGCCAAGATAAACACACAATCAAATAAAACTCTTCTCCCATAATAGATTAGATGTATAACGTTATAATATTTAACAGTAATGTGTTTGATTTTTGAAATGTGGTAATCATGTCAGAGAGATAATTATTATATTCTTTGTAAAGGTCAATCGCTGCCGAAACGATGATTAATCTCCACAGGACCATAGCTGATGTGCTGCTACGTCCCAAGTCTGACCCGTCTACCAGTCAAGATAGCTCTGGAAACACAATGTCTTTATTGATTTATATTGTTATTTTTGATTGTGCTAATGTTTTTTATATTTGTGAAATAGTTTCTAGGTTTAGTAATACAGAAATAAAAAAGTGACATTCTACATTTGGTTGTCGTTATTGCAGAAATAATACATAAATGTAGTTTTGTAATCAAATGTGGTTTCTATTGTCAGTGTAAAGAATTCATTTATCATTTTCAGTAATTTTTTTTATTTAAAAATAAAATAAAATAGTGTACCAAAAAACAACAACTATATTTTAATATTGTAGAATGTAAAACACAGAAACTATGTACATGTATTCATCCACACAATAGATGGACAGTTTTCTAAAGCACTCTTAGACTCTACTAGGAATAAAACCTCTGTACTGTTGCAGTGGATCAGGATAACGATCGCGTATCTTCCAGACGCAGCAACTTGGTATCACGACTCTGTGACCCTGTCCCAATGCTCCATACTGCCACACTACAAATTGCCTGTATGCTGCATGACGGAACTGCCTATTAATGTCCTGGTTCTGGATTATCATTCAATGCACGAATGTCATCCCAGATACGTCTGGCAAGGAAATACAATAATCGGGATGTTGTCCACAGCACTTGTGTTCTACAAATGTGGCCATTCCTCTGCACCGCTGGAGACACACCAAGGGGTTTTTCCCTGACACAAGAGGGCCTGGCTGGAGGAGCATTTTCTGACATCCTTTCCAGAACATCAAACAAGACTTGGGTCACGCGTCAGGCAGAGCCCCAGGACTTGATGTGCTTGTTCCAGGCTCAGTCCTCGAATTCTGGCCTGCAATGGAATATGTAATCACAAAATATATCAAAAAAAGTAAATATTGGTGTAATTACACAGAACATTTCTCAACATGATTCAATTTTTATTTTTATATAGCTTTATTGTTCTCTGAGATGACTTTATGAGATGCACATTACACTCCAGATCATGTATTCCTGTTCACATGCCCTTGTTTGAGCTTGAAGATGCAAAACTCGACGCAGGTCCTCTTGTCCAAGAAGTGCTCCTTGCCCTGCACTTCGACCACCCCGTCCTCGGCCTCTACTTCCTCGGACCCTAGTTGCACGACCTCCTCTGCTTCGCCCTCGACCCCGGACCTGTCCTCGAGCTGACGATGCGGTACTTGCCTCTGG
The DNA here is from genome assembly GCA_033366665.1 of Phoxinus dragarum. Taxonomy (NCBI): domain Eukaryota; kingdom Metazoa; phylum Chordata; class Actinopteri; order Cypriniformes; family Leuciscidae; genus Phoxinus; species Phoxinus dragarum. The sequence continues at coordinate 212,657 of JARPMJ010000269.1, forward strand.
AGTGTAGTCCTCATCAGAGTCAACAATGCTTTCATCATGGAACACCATATATGTTATGAATCTTACACGAAATTCATCTTCATCACAGTGTAAATGATGGCAATGGAAAAACGTGTATCATGCTTTTTTTAGCTTTGCCTTATAGATAACTAGTTCATTAGCGAATCAATAAATATATATTTTAAACTTTACCAATATCAATATGCTAGCTTGATAGTGAGTACTAAAATATATCTTATTTGTTTAAGTTATCTTTATAAAGTTAGATGTTTTTATTACATGTGATTCTGACATGATGTCACTACATGCACTGCGGTCCTTCCTCTCCGCTCGTCTCAGGTAAATAATAATGCGTCTTCAGCTCAGCGGTGTGTTTTCATGTGTTTTGGGGGCGTGGCTTTGGAAGGAGCCCAGAAGGGAGGGGGAGTGAATGGAAATAATGAGCTGTCTTTAAAACAGTCATGAGAGGTCTACACACACTCGATTTTTATACTTTCTTTTTCAGAGTACTTACATTTTAATTATGCATTGATATAGAAAGTTTAAACAAATTTGGAAAAAAGTTTTTTATAAAAATCCTACCTACACTACCTTTAAAGAAATTATAACAGAAATATATTACTATTAGTGGGGAGTATCACAGTTTACACACTACAAATAACTAGACTACACCACTGCCCTAACTTATTAACTAATTATGGAAGATGGAAGTGAATCAATCAAAACTAACTTTAGCTGGACAATAACCTTATTCTAGAGCTGCTATAAAGCCAAAATAATCTCTGTTAATCTCCTATTTTCACTGTAAAGCTGCTTTGAAACAATCTACTAGAGGTCGACCGATGTTTGACTGAACTTGCCGATAACCGATTAATCAACCGATAGTTTTTAAAATAGATACTAAATAAAAAACAAACATAACACTCCCAAGTAAAACAGTGCTGAACTGAAATGTGCTAAATTAAATAAACATATAAATATGAATATATTAAAGCTACAATTAGCTACAAGCTACTTGTAATAAAATATCCCAAAATCACTTGGACAGTGTGATATATTTCCTGCAGTTGTGTACTTACAATATCCCAAAAGTCCCCAAAGGTTTTTAATTTCGGAGAAATTCCAATTTTAAATAATTGTCCATCCCGGAAAAAAAATGTCACTTGTCACGTGTCACTGACGTAATATCAGCGTTCTCCCTGGTTTCCGTTCGTACTGCCATAGTAACCAAGGCGACAGACATGGACAACTGTGTAGTTCGTAATGTCTATCTGCACGCTGTTGTTGTTTCGTTCAAACATTATGGACCATGGCAAGCAGACTTTGGAGAAAAAACGATTTCTAAAATGAGGATCAATATCAGCGCAGCGTTTTCGAGATGCCGAGAGCTCCACGTCCTTGACAAACTTCGACTCGACGCCGCTGTTGAGAAAGCAATCACGTCACTAGCTTTAAATATGCAACTTCTCCGGCTAATGAATATATAAAAGTGACCAGCTGGATATAAACTAATGCAAATAGAGGGTAACAATTGTGACATTAAACATTTGGGTCAGGTTTGCGTGTGTTTTTGTCACATTGTTTTAACCGCTTCAGGAAGCCATTACTAATGTTAGTATTCTCACAGCCTCGACGGCAAACAGACTGCTTTTCTTTCTCTGCTTATGCAGCATCTAGTCCACAAATTAATTACTTTCTACCGATATGGCAATATGTACTTTAGTGTTCTATATTCACACCGTTTCGCTGTCAGTGTTTTAAATGCGCATCTGAAGTGTCAGCGCTCTCCGTACAGCATGCGATCTCCGTGCTGCGCGCAAGCCTCACGTGTTAAAGGAAACGGCTCGAGTCACCAGTGATAGTTTGTTATTTGGCCTCTAGAGCCCGCTCTCGCTCTGTATAATGCCTGCAGTCTCTTCTCAGCGCTCTCAAACTGTGTAATGACAGCGCACACTTCTCAGCCGCTGCAGCAAAGGGCGCAACCCGGAAAAACTATCGGTATGGATTTTTGCCGATAACGATAGTTCCACCAATCAAATATCGGTACCGATATATCGTCAAGACCGATGAATCGGTCGACCACTACAATCTACATTGTTAAAAGCGCTATATAAATAAAGATTAGCTTTGCGGCGCCCAAAACTCACGGTCCAATTTCACAATAAGCTACAGAATACATGGAAGACTGAATCTATGCAGGAGTAATAGCAACATGTTAATAATGAGATGTTAAATGCCATTTTTCAAGGTTTTTTTTCCAGCCTTCGGCCAGAGACGCTAGAATGGGCTCCAGCATCCATTTGATGCTGCAAATGTGGGCCAGTTATCTTAAAACATATCTGGGCCAGTTTTGGCAAAGATGCGGCACTCGTGGCAATGTGTAATCTGAATGTGAGCCTAAAGTGGCCCATATGATAGATAATGATTATGGCCCAAATATCACAAACCAAATGTGGGCCACCTATGGTAAAAACGTGGCACAATCAACAATGACTACTCTGGATGTAAACCAAATATGGCCCACATATAATGCAGCAAATGTAGCCCAGTTATCTTAAAACATATCTGGGCCAGTTTTGGCAAAGATGTGGCACAGTGGCACTGGCTCATCTGAATATGAGCCAAAAGTGGCCCACATATGATGCTGCAAATGTGGCCCAGTTATCTTAAAACATATTTGGGCCAGTTTGGGCAAAGATATGGCACAGTGAGCACTAGCTCATCTGAATATGAGCCAAAAGTGGCCCACATATAATGCTGCAAATGTGGCCCAGTTATCTTAAAACATATCTGGGCCAGTTTTGGCAAAGATATGGCACAGTGGCACTGGCTCACCTGGATGTGAGCCAAAAGTGGCCCACATTTAATGCTGCAAATGTGGCCCAGTTATTATAAAACATATCTGGGCCAGTTTGGGCAAAGATATGGCACAGTGGCACTGGCTCACCTGGATGTGAGCCAAAAGTGGCCCACATATAATGCTGCAAATGTGGGCCAGTTATCTTAAAACATATCTGGGCCAGTTTGGGCAAAGATATGGCACAGTGGCACTGGCTCACCTGGATGTGAGCCAAAAGTGGCCCACATATAATGCTGCAAATGTAGCCCAGTTATCTTAAAACATATCTGGGCCAGTTTTGGCAAAGATGTGGCACAGTGGCACTGGCTCATCTGAATATGAGCCAAAAGTGGCCCACATTTGATGCTGCAAATGTGGGCCAGTTATCTTAAAACATATCTGGGCCAGTTTGGGCAAAGATATGGCACAGTGAGCACTAGCTCATCTGAATATGAGCCAAAAGTGGCCCACATATAATGCTGCAAATGTGGGCCAGTTATCTTAAAACATATCTGGGCCAGTTTGGGCAAAGATATGGCACAGTGGCACTAGCTCATCTGAATATGAGCCAAAAGTGGCCCACATATAATGCTGCAAATGTGGGCCAGTTATCTTAAAACATATCTGGGCCAGTTTGGGCAAAGATATGGCACAGTGAGCACTAGCTCACCTGGATGTGAGCCAAAAGTGGCCCACATATAATGCTGCAAATGTAGCCCAGTTATCTTAAAACATATCTGGGCCAGTTTTGGCAAAGATGTGGCACAGTGGCACTGGCTCATCTGAATATGAGCCAAAAGTGGCCCACATTTGATGCTGCAAATGTGGGCCAGTTATCTTAAAACATATCTGGGCCAGTTTTTGCAAAGATGTGGCACAGTGGCACTAGCTCATCTGAATATGAGCCAAAAGTGGCCCACATTTGATGCTGCAAATGTGGCCCAGTTATCTTAAAACATATCTGGGCCAGTTTCGGCAAAGATATGGCACCGTGAGCACTGGGTCATCTGGATGGGAACCAAAAGTGGTAAGTCCATACATGGCTTGGATGCAACACTTCTGACAATGGCTAATTTAGCTTAAAAAGGAAAGAGTTTGAAACTGTAATGGCCTGAATATTTTTGAAACAACATTTAACAATATTTTTGGTATGGATGCAGCAGACACTTAGGCTGGATGTACATGTACTTACATCTATGACATATATGCTATTGCTGACATATGTTTTGTAGGTAGAGTGTCTAGAAAAGTTTAAGTGTCTAGGTTCAAACTTATGAAGAGTTTTTATGGTTTTGGGATGTGCAAGAATATACTTTAGTTGCTGTTTGTGCAAAGCTTGGGGCACAATGATTTTGCCAAGTACATGTTCCTGTATCAAAATATTTAATTCATCTTGGAACAACATTTCTGTCCATAAAAATAGTCCTAACCCTAACCCTAACCCTAACCCTACAATCAGAGGGAAATGATAATAACACTGATCTAGAAGCATGGTTGTAAGCCTAAACTTGACATAACTGCAAACTTCAAATCTAATTGGTCGAGTTGAATGCTGTTCCAGGATCAACAAAGATGTTGAGCCAGGAACATGTTGTAGCCTACTCTGTGAAACCTTGCTTATCTCTAACTTCATCAAACTTCTAGAGCAGACCCAGACAAACTTTTCCAATGGGGCCTCAGGCTCAAGATGACTTAAAATGATGACAAAACTAAAACCATAAAAAAATCAAGATATTTCTTATTATATGGCTATTTTTATAACAAATGTACGGGATTTGTTGTGGAGAATATAAGGGGACATTGAAGTCAAAAAGGTTGCGATTCACTGTTCCTGTGTGTCAAGTGACCCCACAAAGGGTAATATTTTTAACCCCCTTAAAATATTTTTATATTTTAAATATAAAAAATATTTTAATATTTTAAATATAAAAAATATTTTAATATTTTAAATATAAAAAATATTTTAATATTTTAAATATAAAAAATATTTTAATATTTTAAATATAAAAAATATTTTAATATTTTAAATATAAAAAATATTTTAATATTTTAAATATAAAAAATATTTTAATACTTTAAATATAAAAAAATATTTAAACATGTTAAATATTTTTTTATATTTTTAATATTTTAACATTTAATAAAACATTTTTTTTTATATTTTAATATATATTATATATATATATATATATATATATATATATATAAAATATAAAAAGAAAATGTTATATATATATTAAAATAAAAAAATATTATATTTTAATATTTTAAAATAAAAAATATTTTATTTTAAATAAATAAACCTTTAATTGTTTTTACATTTCTGGCTAAATATAATTGACATTTATACAACTGTCATATTTAGGCTATAAATAATCTTTCTTAAAAAAATATAATACTAATTGACACTATAATTGATCTAAGAGTAAATGAACGACAAATCAGCAGAAGCAGCTATGATAAAATATTATTATTATAACTTTTTCAACCATGACAATTCATGACAAAATTTCCCCACTTTTTTGCTTCGGCTTACTACTTACTACTACTAGATCTCTATTTTGTTTAAATGAAATATTTACTGCATTTGCAGTTGTCTGTGAAAAAAAAAAAAAAAAAATCTAACTGACGATTTTCCCGTTGACGGCCCTTTAAATTTAAACGTAGCAGGTGTTGTGCCGAATTCTTACTCCCTGCCAGAATCTGACTCCTCTCTCGAGCACGCGCATGACGTCAATTTATGTCGCCTCGCCAGCTGCTAAAACAGAAACGCATCAGACAGCGTAAATGACATGATAGCAATGTGTGTGTTGATCTTTGATCATGTATTTCTTAGTTATGTGTCTTCGATCATGTATTTTATTATTTTTTTATTATGTATTATTATTATTTATTTTTCTTTGATCAAACTAGTATGACTGTCTAGCTGTGCTTTTTCGCTTGTATTGTGTTTTTAACAACAGTAGGGCCTATTATAAATCCGTTTCTTAAAAAAAAACTAGTATTTTTTGTAGTAAAACAATAGTTTAGTTTCTGGTAAAGTTTCTACACCTTAACATAAACATTACTAAAGAGATTTGACTTTACTGCCTGCACAATTTCTTATGAAAACAAAACAGTGCTGCCAAAATCATATCAGCCCTGTGTAAAGTACTTATTGAACTTAAAGACTTGTGCTTTTTTCTAGGTAGTCTTTAGGATGAGATGTGTCTCCAGAATAAGTTTTTTGGGTGTCTAACCCAACTAAAGTGGTCTCAGGGTGGGGGATGTGAATTCAGCAGTGCTGCCAAAATCATACTCCCCTATGTAAAATACTTATTATTGAATACAAACATTTGTGCTTTTCTGTAGCTCAGTAGTAAGAACATTGCGTTAACAACGCAGATCCCAGGGGATTGCACATACCAATGTATAAATGTATAGGATAATGCAATGTAAGTTGCTCTGGATAAAAGCGTCTGCCTAATGCTTAAATGTAAAATATCTGTTCTTCAGATTTCTTTTTGCAAATTATTATTCAGTTGTTATTTAAAGGATAGTTCACTTTAAAATGAAAATTCTGTCATCATATACTGACCCTCATGTTGTTTTAAACCTGTATACATTTCTTTATTATGCTTAACAGAAAGGAAGATATTTAGAAAAATGTCAGTAACCAGTAAGTTTCTGGTACCATAGTAGGGAAAGAATTATATACTATGGAAGTCAATGGGACCAGAAATTGTCTGGTACTGACATTCTTCTAAATATCTTCCTCTCTGTTCAGCAGAAGAAAGAAATTTCTATAGGTTTGAAACAAAATGAAGGTGATGTGATGACAGATTTGAATTATATTAAAAACAATCTATTTCAAAGTGAACTATCCCTTTAAGGCATCAGATATTTTACACCCTATTACATATCAGATAACATTCTACCATACATAGTTTACTTGTATTTTCAGTAGCCTACTACTCAATACTCTATATTTACCATCCTTTTGCATTGAAGTACACTTTTGCAGTGTCATTGTATTGTAGTATCTTTTGTTAATAAAAACATTTTTTCCCAACTGTCTGTTGTGTTGGTTATACAAAAAGTTACCTAGAACCAAGGGATTGCCTCCCACTAATTTAAATTATTTTTCTTATTGTATCATTATTTTGAATAATTTAAAGTTATTTCCTGTTGTCTCAACGTAAACCCACCGACCCAGACACTCACTCACCATCAGCTTGCAGACGTTTCTTTGCGGTTATTTCGTTTTTTTTGGCGATTAACATGGATCCTGACATATACAAACAAATATTAAACTATCTAAAATGTATATGTCATATGTTAAAGACAAGGTGAGGCCATGCCTTACAGCCTACTGTCAAATTATCTATGCTATGGGCCAGGCCATGTTCACGTGCAGCTAGCCATCCTTTTAGGCTTTTAGGTTAAAAAAAAAAACAGAATATACTTTATAGGTGTCTGGAACGTATGTTATTTAACGTGACGATATTCATGATTAAACAATGCACACGTTAACAAAATTATGACGTTGCAAAGTTGAATCGCCATCAATACAAATTCGCTGATACGTTGTACCTGATATATATTTATATATATATATATATATATATATATAATATATATATATATATATATATATATATATATATAATTAGCATAAATAGTTAAATAGGGGCTAGAAATTTTGTAATTATTACCCACTCTTTTGTAATTTTACATGTATGCCATTTATATTCGCTAGCAGTATAAATTAGTCGAGTGCATACAGTATGTGTACAATGCAAGTCAGAACTATTTGCCCCCTCTGTAAATATGATCAAAGATGACTGTAAATAATAAATCTGCATTATTAAATTCAGCCAAAATCTAACATTTCATTGAAGTAAAATAATTGAAGGGGGGGGGGGGGGGGGGTAAGGGTCATATTAAATAAATGTTTTTCTCTAAGTTGGGAAAAAATATTTTTAAATAATTTTTTCCACCTCCTTTTCCTAAGACAACAGCTCTTGAGTCGTCTCCTATAATGCCTGATGAAATTTTAGAATCCCTAACCAGAGATCAGAGACCCATTACTCCGTACAGATTCTCTCCAGATGCTTCAGATTCCCTGATCCATTTTAGTGCTTCTCTCCAGTTCAGCCCACTTATTTTCTAAAGGGTTCAGGTCAGGGACTGGGATGGCCATCACAGATTCTTGGTTTTGTGTGTAGTAACCCATTTTTATTAAAAAAAAATAATAATTATGTTCGTTTTTAGATCACTATCCAGTTGTAAGATCCAAACATGGCCCATTATAAGATTTCTAAACAGGTTTTTTTTATCTGTTGGTATTTGATTGAATCCACGGTGCCATGTGTATCTGAACAAAATGTCCAGGACCTCTGTCAGAAAATTAGGCCCACAGCATTAAAGATACAGCAGAGTATTTAATCAGAGTATTTTTGCTGACAAAAAGCTTCTTTTTTCTATCCGACCATGGAACCCGTCCTGTTTGAAGTTCAAGGGGTGTCAGTTCAAACGTTCTGTGGTACGATGAAAAAATAAGCTTTTTGGCAACAAACACTTAATATGGGTTTGGTTCATACAGGGATAAAAAAGTACCCCATGTGTAAAATGAAATACTGTGCTGTATCTTTAATGCTGTGGGCCTAATTTTCTGCCAGAGGTCCTGGACATTTTGTTCAGATACACATGGTATTGTGGATTCAATCAAGTACCAACAGATAAAAAATCTAAACCTGAAAACCTATGCTAGAAATCTTATAACGAGCCAACCTTCCAACTGGACAGTGATCCAAAAACAAACATCAAAATCATAAAAATAAAATGGTTACTGAGCACAAAACCAAGCATCTGCGATGGCCACCCAGTCCCTGACCTGAACCCTATGGAAAATGAGTGGGCTGAACTGAAGAGAAGAAGCGCTAACATGGATCTGGGAATCTGAAAGATCTGGAGAGATTCTGTACAGAGTAATGGGTATCTGATCTCTGGTCAGGGGTTCTCAAAACTCATCAGGCATTATAGGAGAAGACTCAAGAGGAAAATAATTTTTCCCAACGTGTTTTGGAAAAAAACATTTATTTCCTAATGCCCTCCACTACCACACACCCTCAATAATTTTACTTCATTGAAAGGTTAGAATTTTGCTAATTATTTAGCTAAAATAACAAAGGATTAACAATGCTGATTAATTTATTACAGCCATCTTTGATCGTATTTACCAAGGGTGAAAAGCATTCTGACCAGCAAAGTAAATACACTTTGTATATTTTTTATAAATTTGTCTCTTTTGTCTAATTTTTCTTTTCATTGATGGTGAATTGTATTACCTTCAAAATAAAGGCAAAAAACAGCAGATCAAACCAAAAGTTGTGTGTGGGACAGAAGAGGCAAACAAAATATTTGAGGAGTTCCATGCGAGCAGCCTCTGAGCTCACACAGGACAAAAAAAACACGAAACGCAATATCTATAAGATTTTACTGGCCTGGCATGTCACAGGACATTGACACCTGGGTATTAACATGTACAGAGTTAATCATTTTGCAATATTATAAAATGCAAATGATTTCCAACATTTGATCACAGGTGGCACAGTGTGTACCATGTCAGGCCAGCAGGTCATCAGTTAAGGAAGAAAGTGAAATTATTCCAATTGTGGTATTCCTTTCCATCACACACTTATATTGTATATATTTTTTAATTAATTTAGAAATTACAATTAAGTTATATAATTAATTACCTTGTTTCTATTTAATGAACACTAGGTTAAACAGCCTTTTGAACTTTTGGGGATGGATCTAATTGGAAAATTAACATCAACAGAAAATGGAAATCAATATATCGGTGTCATCATTGATTACATGACCAAGTGGCCCCAGGCTTATCCCCTCAAGACAAAGGCTGCCAGGGAGGTTGCTGATTGCCTATTGAAATTTGTGCATCAGTTTGAGGCACCGAAGAGAGTCCTCACCGACCAGGGAAAAGAGTTTGTAAACAAAGTGAGTCATACATGTTCACTGTTAAATCATTGATAAACAATGATTAAATGTAAACTTTTTTCAATATACACACCTTTCATCTTTTCCATTAAACACATTAAAAAGGTCCTTGTTTTACATTAAAAGGTCCTTGTGCGCACCCTATCATCCACAGACGAACGGCCTTGTGGAATGCATGAATGCGACAATACAGAGGTAACAATATTTTAATATAATTATTTTCACACTGATAACAATTTTGCAAATAACTAGCTATTTATGTATTTAAGTAGATCATGATGATAGAAATGCTAAATTCATTGTTTCATTTCCTAGCAAATGCACTTAATGAATATGTACACTTTATACACTATTATTGAAATGTGATAAAAATGTGTGACAGATGCATGATTGTAAATGTTCCTTCCTGACTGCTTTGAACCTGAAAATAATGTTATTATTTTACCAGATCCCTTTGCAAGCTTGTAAGAGACAAGCCCAATGAATGGGATAGACACCTGGATGCAGTAATGTTTGGGCTTAGGACAAAGCGTCAGGTTACAACTAAGTACTCACCGTACTTTTTAATGTTTGGGAGGGAGGCCCGGTACCCTTCAGAAATTCCTGAGCACTATCAGGTAACTGCAGATTGTTACAATTTGGGTGAAATTCCCAAGAATAAATGTTGATCACTTAAGGCTACATCTTGAGGAACAACCCCGGATCCCACATAAATTAAAGTCTTCTCCACCACCACTCCATGTGGTCTCTACAGGCCCCTCCGCACCGGCATCTCCACCACCACCACTCCCTGTGGTCTCTACAGGCTCCTCCTCAACGGAATCTCCACCACCACCATTCTCTGGCCCGTCCTCACCGGCGTCTCCGCCACTACTTCCTGGCCCCTCCTCACCGGAATCTCCACCACCACCACTCCCTGTGGTCTCCACAGGCCCCTCCGCACCGGCATCTCCACCACCACCACTCCCTGTGGTCTCTACAGGCCCCTCCGCACCGGCATCTCCACCACCACCACTCTCTGTGGTCTCTACAGGCCCCTCCGCACCGGCATCTCCACCACCACCACTCTCTGTGGTCTCTACAGCCCCCTCCTCACCGGAATCTCCACCACCACCATTCTCTGGCCCGTCCTCACCGGCGTCTCCGCCACTACTTCCTGGCCCCTCCGCACCGGCATCTCCACCACCACCACTCTCTGTGGTCTCTACAGCCCCCTCCTCACCGGAATCTCCACCACCACCATTCTCTGGCCCGTCCTCACCGGTGTCTCCGCCACTACTTCCTGGCCCCTCCTCAACGGAATCTCCACCACCACCATTCTCTGGCCCGTCCTCACCGGCGTCTCCGCCACTACTTCCTGGCCCCTCCTCACCAGCATCTCCACCACCACCACTCCCTGTGGTCTCTACAGCCCCCTCCTCACCGGAATCTCCACCACCACCATTCTCTGGCCCGTCCTCACCGGTGTCTCCGCCACTACTTCCTGGCCCCTCCTCACCGGAATCTCCACCACCACCATTCTCTGGCCCGTCCTCACCGGCGTCTCCGCCACTACTTCCTGGCCCCTCCTCACCGACATCTCCACCACCACCACTCCCTGTGGTCTCTACAGCCCCCTCCTCACCGGCATCTCCACCACCACCACTCCCTGTGGTCTCTACAGCCCCCTCCTCACCGGAATCTCCACCACCACCATTCTCTGGCCCGTCCTCACCGGTGTCTCCGCCACTACTTCCTGGCCCCTCCTCACCGGAATCTCCACCACCACCATTCTCTGGCCCGTCCTCACCGGCATCTCCACCACCACCACTCCCTGTGGTCTCTACAGCCCCCTCCTCATCGGCATCTCCACCACCACCATTCCCTGTGGTCTCTACAGGCTCCTCCTCACCGGAATCTCCACCACCACCATTCTCTGGCCCGTCCTCACCGGCATCTCCACCACCACCACTCCCTGTGGTCTCTACAGCCCCCTCCTCATCGGCATCTCCACCACCACCATTCCCTGTGGTCTCTACAGGCTCCTCCTCAACGGAATCTCCACCACCACCATTCTCTGGCCCGTCCTCACCGGCGTCTCCGCCACTACTTCCTGGCCCCTCCTCACCGGCATCTCCACCACCACTCCCTGTGGTCTCTACAGCCCCCTCCTTACCGGAATCTCCACCACCACCATTCTCTGGCCCGTCCTCACCGGCGTCTCCGCCACTACTTCCTGGCCCCTCCTCACCGGCATCTCCACCACCACCACTCCCTGTGGTCTTTACAGCCCCCTCCTCACTGGAATCTCCACCACCACCATTCTCTGGCCCGTCCTCACCGGTATCTCCGCCACTACTTCCTGGCCCCTCCTCACCGGAATCTCCACCACCACCATTCTCTGGCCCGTCCTCACCGGCGTCTCCGCCACTACTTCCTGGCTCCTCCTCACCGACATCTCCACCACCACCACTCCCTGTGGTCTCTACAGCCCCCTCCTCATCGGCATCTCCACCACCACCACTCCCTGTGGTCTCTACAGGCTCCTCCTCAACGGAATCTCCACCACCATCATTCTCTGGCCCGTCCTCACCGGCGTCTCCGCCACTACTTCCTGGCCCCTCCTCACCGGCATCTCCACCACCACCACTCCCTGTGGTCTCTACAGCCCCCTCCTCACCGGAATCACCACCACCACCACCATTCTCTGGCCCGTCCTCACCGGCGTCTCCGCCACTACTTCCTGGCTCCTCCTCACCGACATCTCCACCACCACCACTCCCTGTTGTCTCTACAGCCCCCTCCTCATCGGCATCTCCACCACCACCACTCTCTGTGGTCTCTACAGGCTCCTCCTCAACGGAATCTCCACCACCATCATTCTCTGGCCCGTCCTCACCGGTGTCTCCGCCACTACTTCCTGGCCCCTCCTTACCGGAATCTCCACCACCACCATTCTCTGGCCCGTCCTCACCGGCGTCTCCGCCACTACTTCCTGGCCCCTCCTCACCGGCATCTCCACCACCACCACTCCCTGTGGTCTTTACAGCCCCCTCCTCACCGGAATCTCCACCACCACCATTCTCTGGCCCGTCCTCACCGGTATCTCCGCCACTACTTCCTGGCCCCTCCTCACCGGAATCTCCACCACCACCATTCTCTGGCCCGTCCTCACCGGCGTCTCCGCCACTACTTCCTGGCTCCTCCTCACCGACATCTCCACCACCACCACTCCCTGTGGTCTCTACAGCCCCCTCCTCATCGGCATCTCCACCACCACCACTCCCTGTGGTCTCTACAGGCTCCTCCTCAACGGAATCTCCACCACCATCATTCTCTGGCCCGTCCTCACCGGCGTCTCCGCCACTACTTCCTGGCCCCTCCTCACCGGCATCTCCACCACCACCACTCCCTGTGGTCTCTACAGCCCCCTCCTCACCGGAATCACCACCACCACCACCATTCTCTGGCCCGTCCTCACCGGCGTCTCCGCCACTACTTCCTGGCTCCTCCTCACCGACATCTCCACCACCACCACTCCCTGTTGTCTCTACAGCCCCCTCCTCATCGGCATCTCCACCACCACCACTCTCTGTGGTCTCTACAGGCTCCTCCTCAACGGAATCTCCACCACCATCATTCTCTGGCCCGTCCTCACCGGTGTCTCCGCCACTACTTCCTGGCCCCTCCTTACCGGAATCTCCACCACCACCATTCTCTGGCCCGTCCTCACCGGCGTCTCCGCCACTACTTCCTGGCCCCTCCTCACCGGCATCTCCACCACCACCACTCCCTGTGGTCTTTACAGCCCCCTCCTCACCGGAATCTCCACCACCACCATTCTCTGGCCCGTCCTCACCGGTATCTCCGCCACTACTTCCTGGCCCCTCCTCACCGGAATCTCCACCACCACCATTCTCTGGCCCGTCCTCACCGGCGTCTCCGCCACTACTTCCTGGCCCCTCCTCACCGACATCTCCACCACCACCACTCCCTGTGGTCTCTACAGCCCCTCCTCATCGGCATCTCCACCACCACCACTCCCTGTGGTCTCTACAGGCTCCTCCTCAACGGAATCTCCACCACCATCATTCTCTGGCCCGTCCTCACCGGCGTCTCCGCCACTACTTCCTGGCCCCTCCTCACCGGCATCTCCACCACTACCACTCCCTGTGGTCTCTACAGCCCCCTCCTCATCGGCATCTCCACCACCACCACTCCCTGTGGTCTCTACAGCCCCCTCCTCACCGGTGTCTCCGCCACCACCACTCCCTGTGGTCTCTACAGCCCCCTCCTCATCGGCATCTCCACCACCACCACTCCCTGTGGTCTCTACAGCCCCCTCCTCATCGGCATCTCCACCACCACCACTCCCTGTGGTCTCTACAGGCTCCTCCTCAACGGAATCTCCACCACCACCATTCTCTGGCCCGTCCTCACCGGTGTCTCCGCCACTACTTCCTGGCCCGTCCTCACCGGCATCTCCACCACCATCACTCTCTGTGGTCTCTACAGCCCCCTCCTCACCGGCATCTCCACCACCACCAATCCTTGTGGTCTCTACAGGCCCCTCCTCAACGGAATCTCCACCACCACCATTCTCTGGCCCGTCTTCACCGGTGTCTCCGCCACTACTTCCTGGCCCCTCCTCCCCGGCATCACCACGACCAGTTCTAGTGGTCTCTTCAGGACCCTCCTCACCGGGATCTCCACCACCACTCCCTGGCCCCTCTTTCCCGGCATCTCCACAACCAGTTCATGTGGTCTCTTCAGGCACCTCCTCACCAGCATCACCTCTAGCCAATGAAACAGCATCTTCAGGAGCTTTAATTCTTTTAGGGTCTTCAGATATAGAATCACGTATGTACTTAAACAACGATTTAGACATTTATAATACTACTACTAGTGATAATAATACAAAATACACATAGTAGTTACACATTAATTCACCAGTTGTGAGTAAGACCATTGCATAATTTAAGATAGACAACCTCAATTGGGATTTTTCCTCAGTGTTTAATTTTCTAACTTTTCAGGACTTTACATTGTTTTGCTTTTTTTTTTTTTTTACAGGTGTCAAAGCAGCCTGGGAAGGAAAAAGCTTATATGTGCTAATTTCCAAAATAGGGCCTTTCAAATTGTTTTACTCAGATATTCAGCAGACTGCACCCACACGACATTTTGAAAGTGAGGTAAGTTGATACTTTTAGAAGCACCAACTCACTTGGAAATTGTTATCTTGCTAGGTTCTTAAGTTTTAACTAGCCATTATAATAATGTGTTTGCACAACATGTTTTTGTTTCTTAAATGGTTTTCTTATTGGTTTCCACAGTGTACATATTTGTATACGTTATGTACACATCTTATATATAATTGTGTTAATAAAATCGAACAGTTGAGTGGAATGAAGCCGCTTCATATTAAACTTTTTGAACATTTTATTCATTATTTTGTTAAAATAATGTTTTACAAACACATAATGTCCAAAGAAAACTATCCACAGTTCAAAATGAAAAAGTAAACATTAAACATCCTTAAACAGATCACCTCTGTGAATATATTTTTATAATAGGAAACTAATATGTCTTAATTTATTCCTGTCAGGTCATGAATGCTTATATGTTTTGGTACAAAAATATAATAAGGATTCATCAAAAAAGGCTGTGTGCATTGATTCGTATGAAATGAGCGACATCTGGAAGCATAAAAAAGCAAAGGTCAAGGTAAGTACAACACTTTTGAAAACTGCAATATAAATGTGATATAAAACATAGATGTAACTCATGTAGTGATCTTCATACAAACATCAGTTGTGTATTATATCATACAACAGACAATAGAGGTAATGTGAGTTTTGGTATAAGGAAAAAAACTTATTTCTGATGAATATATTAATGAATTATTATTATTTGTATTCAAAAAATAATTATATATGAATTTTTTTATTCTAAATAAACAGTCCAGTCTGGCAATGTCACATTGGAGAAATTGTCAGATTTCTTTTACCAGCAATCAAACATGAGTCATGGAATGCTTTTTTGTTTGTTGCTCACTAAATCTTAAAATACTTGATTTTATTTTAAATGAAATTTCAGATGGATCCAAAGAAATTTAGGTACATTTTTGGGGTCATTAATGAGAACCATCACTGGACTCTGACGGTACATTTTATATGTTTTATAAGCAGTCTTAATTATCTTTTAAGTGGTTGGATAAAATATTTTGTTGTAATTATTTGCAATATCTTTATTATTTAGATAATGATCCCACGAGAGAAGAGGGCTCTGTTCTTTGATCCTCTGAAAATCTAAAGGTGTTTCTTAGTATTCTATTTAATGTATTAAATTCCAAATTCAAGATTTGTATTGTCATGTGTACCTATGTACAATGAAATTCTTATTTTGTTTTTACCCCATAATCATATTACAGGTCCTTCATGACACAGAAGGGCTATAACGTGCCCAAATGGGTATGTGGCACGTTACCCCATTCGCGCCAACAAGATGGCAGTTCCTGTGGGCCCTTTGTTTTGAAAGTATGTTAAATGGATCATTATGCCATATATGGCTTTCTTTCCTTAGTGTAACACCAGAGGAAAATATTAATGGAGATGGTCATCCTAGATGGTAAATGAATATCAATGATAAATATTGAAATGAAGTTGACTTCCATTTAAAAACAACACAAGGATATATTTGGAAGACAATAGAAGATAAGGGGGACTTCCTTGTAGTTATCTTTATAGTCAGGGGTGCACATAACTGGTACGCAGGTACGCATGCGCGACAAAAATCAGGAATGCGTAATGCCACTTGTGTTACTACGCGCCTTTGCGTACTTTAAGGGTAACTGTCGCCAAAATGCAACATAGGCAGTGTTAATTACATTTTTTTACGTTTTAAATGATGACCACGTCAACGAATAAAAACTAGACGGAAATTAGGGAGGGACGATTGGGGAAGAGATCCAGTCAGAACTGATTTGCGTTTGTGATAGACGCGCACATTTGAATTGTAACGTGCTGATCTACCCGGCACACACGAGTTGGCATGCGCTTGATGCATGTCTCAAATCGTTAAAAAAAACGTCTGGGATAAAGAGAAGAGCAGACATGGATAGATCTGAATAAGAGAGACGACGCGAAAGAGAGCTTTATTCGGTATGCTTTTCTTTGCGAACACACACGTGACGCGCGACCCGAAGCGTGCAGTCCTGCACAGACAGCGCGCTGCGCGCAAGGACTGAATTGAGCTCTCTTTCACATCTGAATGGACAAATACACACAACATTATGTCTAAATGTCAGTTTTGGAGAGCATTCACGTAAACACAGTCGGTTATGTCTTTACAGAACGTACAGTGCATCAGTGCAATTGGATCTGCATTCTGCACACTCGGTCTTAAAGTGACAGTGCGTAATAAACCTAATGCCTTCTGTACATTGATCAAATAACAAAATAAAAAGAGAAAATTCACTTCTGTTTAATATCTTTAATAAGGATTAATTAGATTTAATTTATACAAATAAATATATCTGAACAATCAAATAATACTTTAAATAAATCTTTTCCATCACGCTGATGTAAATTTAAGTGTTCGTTTTTTTAATTAGTTTGGTTTTAGTTTGTTATTTTATGCTATAAAAACGGGAATGTGACGTCATGATTGACAGCTGTGGCCACGCTACATTATGGGGTGAGTACCAAACACCATCTCCTGGTACTCACCTGAGTAACTCACTGAAAAAGTTATGTGCACCCCTGTTTATAGTAGTAACGTCATTATTTACAATTCCCTTACTTCTATTTTATTAAAGACAGTCTTGTAGACTTAAATCATCAAGAAAAAAATAAATAGATAAAATATCCTTCTCAATTACATAATCACTTTTCATTTTTAGTTTGCAGAATGTTTTCTAAATAAGGAGCCGCTACTTTTTTCCACATCTGAGAAAAGTGTGGAAGCCTTGAGGATGACCATAGCGGCTTGTGTCTTACAGAACACTGGTAAGTTTCACATTTCCAAAATTCATTAATTCTTTGGTACATTAACCATTTAACAGTGTTGGTAAATATGTGATTATTCATGTGCTTGTAAACATTTTTGATGTTTTAAGAACTTGTTTTATGACAACAATGTTTCTTCTGCCTTGGCATGATCCTCAACTAGCCAACCTTAAGGACCTGTGCCATCTGTGTGGGGACAAGAACAGTGGGAAAAAAGTAACTAACTGGCTAAGCATTGGAAGAAAGAATGTTTTCCTGTATCAAACTTTTATTGAATTTGCCATATGAATTGAAGGTGATATAATAATGTTCATGTAAGTATTGTTTGATATGGATTAAAGAAATATCTATGCTTGACTTCAAAATTTGTTTGTCGACATGTTTAGATTGGCTGTGATGTGTGCCCACGCTGGTTCCATTGCAACTGCGTGCAACGCTCCAGGAAAAACAAACACTTCATCTGCGCAGCTTGCGAACCTTGAATCCTCATATTTATAGTGATTTATGTTGACCATTCTTTTTATTTAATGTAAAGTATCTATTTTTTTTTATATATTTCACTTTAAATATATATTTGTTTGCTAGCTTATTTAAATATCTTTATTCTAAATTACCTAAATGTATGTAAATAGTTAATTAAACCCAAATCAGAAATTTTCCAATGTAGAATGTAAATACAAATATTTAATGATTTTCCCATGACATGTTATTCACAATAGAACAGTGATTTTATTTTTAAAAAAGTACTAAAAGTATACTGATTAGTAAAACTGGCAGCTGATAAGTAACATGACATGATTTGGGGTTGAAGAGGTCTGCAAGGGACAGTAATATTGTTAGTGGCATTGAAAATAGTGTTTGCCAGAAATCAGTTATAAATAGTTACAAAATTATATAAATTAACCTAAAGGCACAGGGTCATCAGCAAATTGTAGTATATTTTGATTATTTTATTTTAAAATTTTAGATGGGACAGAGACTCAAAAAACTCATTCTGGAGACACATCTCATCCTAAAGACTACCTAGAAAAAAGCACAAGTGTTTATATTCAATAATAAGTATTTTACATAGGGGAGTATGATTTTGGCAGCACTGCCGAATTCACATCCCCCACCCTGAGACCACTTTAGTTGGGTTAGACACCCAAAAAACTTATTCTGGAGACACATCTCATCCTAAAGACTACCTAGAAAAAAGCACAAGTCTTTCAGTTCAATAAGTACTTTACACAGGGCTGATATGATTTTGGCAGCACTGTTTTGTTTTCATAAGAAATTGTGCAGGCAGTAAAGTCAAATCTCTTTAGTAATGTTTATGTTAAGGTGTAGAAACTTTACCAGAAACTAAACTATTGTTTTACTACAAAAAATACTAGTTTTTTTTTTAAGAAAACGGATTTATAATAGGCCCTACTGTTGTTAAAAACACAATACAAGCGAAAAAGCACAGCTAGACAGTCATACTAGTTTGATCAAAGAAAAATAAATAATAATAATACATAATAAAAAAATAATAAAATACATGATCGAAGACACATAACTAAGAAATACATGATCAAAGATCAACACACACATTGCTATCATGTCATTTACGCTGTCTGATGCGTTTCTGTTTTAGCAGCTGGCGAGGCGACATAAATTGACGTCATGCGCGTGCTCGAGAGAGGAGTCAGATTCTGGCAGGGAGTAACTGTGCGTTCACACCGCTGGCGGCGAGAGCGTCAAATTGGCCGGAAGCCATTCATTTTCAATGAGAGCCGGCGGCGAGCTCCGGCGAGAGCGGCGCGGCGCGTCTTGGACGGCGAGAAGAGTTGAAATCAAGTCAACTTTATGGTAATAACCTATGACGCGGTTCGGCGGCAACCAGCGGCAACCAATCGGAATGTAGAAGTCCTCCGCCTGAGAGGATAACAGAGAACACAATCCTGTAAACTTTGGTTCCGGCCACATTAGTTCCTAAGCAAAATGGAGGAAAAGTTAATTATTTCTGTTGCGGGTTTCCCGTTATTGTACGACGTGTCCCTGTTTACATACAGGGACATTAATAAAAAGAACGACGAATAGAAAAATGTGTCTGAAATTGTTGGTGTTTTGTTACTTTCACATTTAAAAGATTTTAATAGGTTAACTTATACCCTACGTGTGACCAGTATGCACAAAATATGATACTGATTTATGTTCAGTTCTTATTTGCTTTGCGGCTCCTTTAAATAAAGTTCACGCAAAAAAAAAATCACGCATTCTAAAATCTACGTCAGAGCGCCAGAGAGTCCCCGAATCTCACGGCGTCGATGGCAGGGCGGCGAGAGTGAATTTTGCCGCTCTCGCCGGCGGCGGTGTGAACGTACAGTAAGAATTCGGCACAACACCGGAAAGCGCGAAAAAGGCGCTCAAAAGACGTCTTATCAACGTCCGACTTTTGTGACAAATACGTTGAAAAGACGTGTTTTGGACATCATTTTGCTTAGTGGGATACAATCGTTTTTAAATCAATATTTTGTGTCAAATTATTGATTTATTTGTAGGTAGCCATGTAAGTGGGATCCCGGGACCACCTCAGACAGTGGTTTACTCGTGATCGTGATTAACATTTTATTAATTGTGCAGCCCTATATAATGTATTTTTAATTTTCTTCTGAATTGGGTAACTGTGAGTAGTGTTAATATAAAACATGTATCCATGGCTTTTAAATGATCTTTTTTAGATTACTGCATTGAGCTTCATTGGAGGAGTTGACATTAAGGATATCGTTTGGCGGGTTATGGGTCACTGTATTACCAACTCCCTTGGCAAACATCTCAACTGGCGTGGCATCAATGGCAAAACAGCTTTCCACAGACTCCAGCTGAAAGATGTAATTGGGTCAATGAAGTGATTTTTTTGTCCGAAGGCCTTAATTATAATAAAAAACAAAGATATGACATCCAAAGTATTTAAGGTAGTACAACTTGATCTCTTCTATTGAATCCAAAAAGTTGTAATTATATTTTACTATATATAAAGGTATTTTAAAGATTTTGAAGTGTCAAAAGGTCATTCGGTTTAACCGTCCGAAGGCCAATACAGCCATTTCATTTGTTATTAAAATATCGTAAAATGTAATAAATTGATATATTTTTTATTCTGGCATGATTTTAGAACATTATATATCAACATAGTGCAAATTGGTATTAAAATTATGTGTAGAAGTCATTGCTTTGTTATGAGAAAGAATGTCCGGAAAAATTAATTTCATTGATGTCATTCGGAGTAACCAATATAAAGGCACCATTTTGGATAAAGTCATGCGGTCAATATCATGTGACAACATGTGGCATCATTCAGACACCTGCAAAGGACCACACGGTCGTGAAGCAAAGTAAGTAACTCACTCTTAACTGTTTGAAAAATTCATGTTTTCACTTGCTTATACGCATGTCCCGAAATATCAGGTCATTCGGTTCAACCGCTATAAAACATGGAAAATGTTGTAATATTTTCAAAACTTGAACTAAATATAAAATGTCTGATTGTATTTTTGCTAGCTATATAGCCAACTAACTGGCTATCTAGCTAGATATCAGCCTGTTAGCATTGTTTGAAAATATTGTAATTCGGAATTACCAAAAGTGTCATTCGGTAATACCGAAAATGTGGTTATACCGAATGACTTACTGGTTGTACCGAATGACAGCAATGTATGTAGGTCATATTTGTACATATCTGGAATAAATAAATACAACATTTTATTAATAGGAAATGTGCAGAGTAGTATATTATTACATCATTTGACCGAATTTTACTTTTGCAGATGCCTTTATCAAATAAGGAAACAGCAGTTTGCTACTGAGAAAGGATCAAAGCTGATGCTGTTAAAAAAGAAGAGATACTTGCCAAAAGAGAAAAGTATCATTTGTTTACACCTGACATCCCAGTGGATGAGGTACCACAGGAACCCCCTTTGGCATCAGAACCAGAAAAAATCTTCTACTTTAAAGAAGACGTGCATACAACAATTAGTGAGCCAGAACCTCAAGATTATGCTCCAAAGACTCGACGACTTTCATGAATATATAGCATCTAACAATCTAAACAAAATGTTTAACAATTTAAACATTTGTTCCAAGAACAATTAATTGCTTAAATGCTTTAATTACTTTAATATCATTAACAATATGAGTTATATGTAAATATGTTCGTTCCAATAACAATGAAATCAAGCGTAGCGTCAGTTCTGGCAGGTCACGTTAGTCAAGCTCTCATCAGTTACTCTCAGCTGATCCATGTCCACCTATAGAAATACTATTATCACCGTATACATATATAAGCTCCTTCAGTATTATCAGCAGCTATCGCGTTTCCCAGGAGCTTATTACCCTCCTCCCTCCCCAGCTCCTCCTCTAGGACAGTTAGGATTTGGCATTCTGATTCCCCTTTGAATCAAGACTAAATTCTCAAATTATGTTGTACATTAAAATATTAAATTAATGACATCTGCAATACATTCATGTAGGTTCTGTTCTGTTTACCCTAAGGAGGGTTATTGCTGCTCTCCCTGCTCTTCTCCATGCTAGGCTGCCCAGAACAGAGCCAATCCAAACTGTATGCAAATTGTCAATCGTATTTGATGATAGTGGTTCTGACAGAAATGTTTTCATGTTTCATGTACTTTTTTACATTAATATAATATTATATAAAAAAATAAAATGTGCTTTTGTAACTATTTTTGTCTGTGTATTGTCTTAAATATTCATAATGTCAAGGGCAGCAGACATAGTCATTCGGTATAACCAGCCTTGGTCATTCGGTAAAACCGATATATAGTACATATTTAAATAGAATAATATTGTTTTTAATAACTAAAGGAACTACAATAATACAAATATAAAGCAGATTAGGGTTTTTTCCTACATTTACCCTTTTCTCATTTCCCTGTGCAAAGTTTTACTTGAATATGTAAGAGGGTTTAGAGTAGTCCAATAAAATGATTATATTTATGAGATCAGTGATAATTTTATTTGATATTTCTTCCATGGTACACACTATATACTATCTCAACATCAATGTCTAATCAGGTTTGTTCATGAATAATTATCTGCAAATTAATCATTTTAAATATATTCATGGTTAAACCGAATGACTTTTTTTGGTTACAAATTTTGTCAGTCCTGTAAAAAATGACAAAAGCAGTGTTAATTGATTGTACAGACCACGTAATCTTATTGTTAACACCTAGGTAAACTAAAAAATGGTTTAAAAATGTGTTATATCTCCATTATATATTTTTACACTTTTAAAAACCTTATTCGTCAATGACCCAATTACTGGTAAGTGTTACATTTCACTATCTTCAGTCTAATAAGTCCATTCTCTACTTCTTGCATGCTTGACGCATATTAATGCTCAGATTATGAAATGATTAAAAAAGGTTGATAAAAAAAAAGTAAACAGTAAAGCACTTGTACTGCTCTGCCCTGGCCAGGGTATGACAGCCAGCAGTGTATCACTAAAAGCTTAATTGTGGAAACAATCCCAAACATTGCTGTCCATCCCCACACATACTGTATGGAACTCTCATACAATGAGAAACAGATGCAACAGGCAATGGATATATCCATATTACCTGTTGCATCCCTTATGAAAAAGTATAGTTTAAATAAATATATACTTTAAGTTTATTTTATGAAGTATTCTCAAGTAATGTTCAAGTACAGTTGTGGTCAGACTTAACGGCACCCCTGGTAAATATGATCAAAAATAGCTGTAAAAATAAATCTGGTTTGTTTATCTTTTTGATCTTTTATTTTTTTTAAATCTCAAAAATCTAACCTTTCATTGAAGTAAAATAATTGAAAGTGGGGGGAAATCACATTATGAAATAATGAGTAAACTTTTCTCCAAAACACGCTGGCCATAATGATCTTTTGCAAAGATAACAGCTCTGAGTTTTCTTCTATAATGCCTGATGAGTTTGGAGAACAACTAAAAAGAGACCAGAGACCATTCCTCCTTACAGAATCTCTCCAGATCCTTCAGATTCACAAGTTCATGCTGACGCTGCTTCTCTTCAGTTCACCCCACTCATTTTCTATAGGGTTCAGTTTAGGGGACTGGGACGGTCATGGCAGAAGCTTAATTTTGTGCTCAGTGACCCATTTTTATGTTGATTTTGATGTTTGTTTTGGACCGTTGTGTTGGAAGATCCAACCACTACCCGTTATAAGATTTATACTTGGGTATACATCTGATTGGTTTATTTCACGTTACGCCCAAACCACATGAATAATGAAGCTACTTCAGACCAACCCTTTTTTAGGTTTGCGTCGGACGCAAGAGTCGTTTATCCCGCCGGTATAATAGCGTCAGCGGCCGGGATCCGCCCACAAAGTTACTTGCGTTTCGCGTTTGATTCTTGCGTTTCAGATATGCTGGAGTTTGTTTTTGGAGGAGCGAGGATGATATTTCTTGAAGCTCTCCCAAAACAACATGTTTTTTGATGTAGGGGTTGTTTGATATATTTGTTTAGGCTTTCTGACCCCCAAGACTCAAGTAATCTCTGCAATTCTCCATCTGTGATCCTTGAAGACTCTTTGGTCACTCAAACTCTCCTCCTCACCGTACAATAAGGCAATATAGACACACGTCCTCTTCCTGGCAGATTCGTAACATCTTTAGTTGATTAACTTCTTAATTATTGTCCTGATGGTCAAAATGGGGATTATCAATTCTTTAGCTACTTTCTTAGAGTCACTTTCTATTTTGTGAAGCTCAACAATCTTTTGATGCACATCAGAACTATATTCTTTGGTTTGACTCATTGTGATGAATGATTAAGGGAATTTGGCCTCTGTGTTTCCTCCTATTTAAACTCCTGTGAAACAAGAAGTCATAACTGGACATTTTATGTTCACCATGGTGTGCTAAAAAAGGTATAATGGAAATATACTTCTGAGATATTTTACTCGTTAAAAAAAATCTAGGGGTACCAATAATTTCATAATCCATAATCCATTTTCTGACGCAGTCCGATTTTCCTAGCAGGCGTCAAACTTGTTCCTTTTGGGCATCTGGAAGCAAAGAGTGTCCTTGGCCATGGCCAAAATGTTCTTTACATTGGCGCTGACAAACTATGCACTTGGCTTGTGGGCCCTAATTGGGTCCCAAGATTTTAAAGGTTGTGTAATCCATCCTTGCATTTACAAATGTTATCTTTGTCACAGGTCGAGGTGGGCCAAGCCAGACTGCACCCACCCCTAGACCAGGATCACCCTGAGGAGCGTGTCAAAGGAGGAGGCAGGAGACAGGAATAAAAAGAATGACAGGCTTTATTAAATATAAAAACAATTTGAAAATCCTAATCTAAAATTCCTCTTCCTTCCTCTTCCCAGGAATCCAAGGCAAGTGGGGGGTCAGGCTCACTTCCTTCTGGCGCTGGTGCCAACTCGCAGTGGTAGGTACTGAACAGGTGGGTATCGCAGGTGAGTAATTGAGTCAAGCTTACTTCCTTCTGGCGCTGGTGCCAACTCACAGTGGTAGATACTGAACAGGTGGGTATCACAGGTGAGTGGGGGGTCAGGCTTACTTCCTTCTGGCACTGGTGCCAACTCCCAGTGGTAGGTACTAAACAGGTGGGTATCGCAGGTAAGTAAATGAGTCAGGCTTACTTCATTCTGGCTCTGGTGCCAACTCACTGAACAGGTGAGTATCACAGGTGAGTATCGCAGGGGAGTAGGTGGATCAGGGCTCACAGGAGTTGTAAAGGGTGGGCACTTCGCACCCTACAGGTGGGTTTCAGGGCTACAGCAGACTCAAGTCGCAAGCGGAGCGGGGCTTTGGCTGGCACAGACAGAATCAACACTTCAAATAGAGGTGAATAGCTCTCACATGGGGGGCAAGAGACAGAGTCAATAGCTGAACAGGGCTTTCACTGGGACAGACAGCATTCAAACTTCAAGCAGAGGTAAACAGTTCTCACGTGTGTTACAGGGGACAAAGTCACAAGCTGAGCGGACGTTCACTGGAACAGACGGAGTCAACGCTTCAAATAGAGGTGAACAGCTCTCACGTTGGTGGTAGGAGACAGAGTCATAAGCTGAGCAGGGCTTTCACTGGGGCAGACAGCACACAAACTTCAAGCAGAGGTAAACAGTTCTCACGTGTGTTGCAGGGGACAAAGTCACAAGCTGAGCGACGTTCGGTGTGTTGCAGGGGACAAAGTCACAAGCTGAGCGACGTTCACTGGAACAGACGGAATCAACACTTCGAATAGAGGTGAACAGCTCTCACAGGGGTGGCAGGAGACAAAGTCATAAGCTGAGCAGGGCTCTCACTGGGACAGACAGCATCAACTTCTAGCAGAGATAAACAGTTCTCACGTGTGTTGCAGGGGACAGAGTCACAAGCTGAGCCGGGCTTTCACTGGGACAGACAGCATACAAACTTCAAGCAGAGGTAACCAGTTCTCACGTGTAGTGTGCACACGGGGGCCTTTCCTTCTGACATCCAACAGGTGACTGCAATCGATCTCGCTAGACTCTTATGATGGACGGTAGACCAGCATGACACATGGGGAGTGCACGGCGATAAAAGGTAAATCTTCCACACACACACGACAGTCCAATTCCAAACATGCAACGTGATGGGAAACGTCAATTTCAGCACTACAAATCCACTCTTCAAGTGCAAAGTAAGGCCAACACTCACCCAGAAGTCTCGATCTGAAGAGCCGATGATAGTCAGAGTTGGGACAGATGCGGTGAATAATTTCCTCACCACTACAAGCGGCTTCACTTCGCTGGTTTCAATGGACGAGGGGGAGGCTAGAGATCGACAAGGAATCAGTCTATTTCACTCAGTGCGATGTATACAACGTGATCCAAGCACTTCAAACCAGTATCCAATTTAGTGTAGAAAACATGCGTTTATGAGATTCAATTTGTCAATCATTCATCTCACTCTTTCCCAGTCCAGACGACGAATTCCACTCTTCAAAACTGCCCTCAGATCCCACAAGCAACACTCCGCTTCTTTCACGATGGTCCTTCAGCTGCAACACTCCACAAACATTTCCCAACAGGAGAGAACCACACCAGATCGCCGGGGGAAGACAAAGAAACAACCACACAACGCGGAGGGAGGACACTCAGCCTTCTCTTTCTCTTGTGTTTTATCCTCTCCAAACACTGGTGCCACCTCAATCAGGTAATCAAAGTGAAGTCCCCGCACCTGTTGTCAATCTGCCGTTTAGTTGTCATGACGACAGACACACACACAAGCCCGGGGACAGTGTTACACTAAAAGTGTCCCGGCGGGAACACTTCTCTGATGGGATTAGTTCCGGGGATTATTTGTCACCCCGTGACATCTTTTTTTAGGAACTGTCAGGAACAACAGACTGACAGCTGCGGCCACTGATCAAGAGATAGAATCATTTATTAAAAAATGGCTTCATCTTGCAAGTGACCGAGACGGAGGGAGAAGAGAAAGAGAGAAACGAAGGAGGGTCCAAGACACCTGTAAGTCAGTTACATTGTTTTTGCTATATGTGTATAATACCATGGTCTGTCTGAATACTTGATTTTGATTGGCTGCAAGGTGTGCATTAAAACATTTGTAACACTTTACAAGTTAACATTAGTTAACTACTTTAGTTAACATGAGGCCAGAACCATTCTTCTACAGCATTTATTAATCTTAGTTAATGTTAATTGTGATGCTTACTAATGCATTATTAAAATCAATAGCTGTATTTGTTAACATTAGTTGATG
Source organism: Phoxinus dragarum (assembly GCA_033366665.1). Classification (NCBI taxonomy): domain Eukaryota; kingdom Metazoa; phylum Chordata; class Actinopteri; order Cypriniformes; family Leuciscidae; genus Phoxinus; species Phoxinus dragarum. Next base: position 240,228 of record JARPMJ010000269.1, read on the forward strand.
CACTGTAAACTAACATGAACAAACAATGATTGACTAACATTAAGAAAGCTTAATAAATAATGTAGTTCATGTTAGTTAATACTACATTAACTAATGTTAACAAATAAGACTAGTGTTACCAAACCGTTTAATGCACTGGTAGTTCCAGTCCATTTATTCACCATTCAGTATTAATGTGCTGCTTTCATTAAAGCACATAGAGAGCTGTTTTTAAAGTTTTTAAAACTTGCAGCTTCACTATTAGTAAAAAGTAAAAACAAATTGTTTGGTTTTTTTTATTTAATTTGGCTTCTAAATAGTTTTGCGTGTGTGTTTGTTTTGTATTTCAACACTATTGTATAATCAGCGTTCAGAGTCAACAGTTTTTATCATTTGTGTATCTAATTAAGGCTTGCAAGATTGCCATGACGAAGATGGGCCCAGTCAAGGAGATAAAATTCTATAATTTTGGATGAATCCATTTGCCAAGATTTTGTAGTGTGTTCACTTCTGCGTTGTCTTTTTTTTGGATGACCAAAACTACTGGAAACATGTTTTATTTTTATTTAGTTTCTACAATGCTTTCTATGCACATATTTTGTGTTTGTTTATTTTTTTTTATTTTTTTTATTTTTTTTAGATTGCTTTCCAGTTTTGAAAATGTAAACTTGCAGTGGGTTGTTCTTTGGCAATATTAATAAATGATGCAAATGTTTTCAGAAATGTGTTTGGATTGTAACTTACCTTAACATAAAGAGGGGCCATATCTCTTTACTGTATGTTTGATATTGTTGATGCAGAGTTCACTTAGTGCGCGCGCACACACAAACACACACAGTTATGGTTTATTTAGTTAATTCTTGGCTAACATGTGACTGAACAAATGTCCTGCTTGTGGACCAGATCTGGCAAACAGGAGTGCATTGCAAAAGTGCCACCATTCCATGCTGCTTTGGCCCACGTGAGGAATGTTGGGAAAGACCAGGGTTTGTATAAAAATCAACTGTTGCCAGGTGTGGTTTATTTGGTTTGTTGTTGGTTACATGTGGCATTGCTAAGGCTTTCTTACGGCCCAAATGTGGAAAACAGGAGCGGGTCGCACAATTGCCAACATTCCATGTGGTATGTGGGCCAGAGTAAGGTATCAGATCTGGGCCAGAATTAAAATTAACTATGTCACACATTTGTTTTGTTTAAGGCTGACATGCGGCATTGCTATGGCTTATCTGTGGCCCATATCTGGAAAACAGGAGCGGGCCGTCCAAGTGCCATCATTCTCATCTGGCCCACATACCGCGTGGAATGATGGCACTTGGGCGGTCTGCTCCTGTTTGCCAGATTTGGGCCACAATTAAGCCATAGCAATGCCGCATGTCAGCCGTAAACAAAACAAATGAAGCAGAACTGGGCCAGATCTGGTCCACAAGCAGGACATTTGTTCATGGAATGAGCAGCATGGAATGGTGGCACTTTTGCAATGCACTCCTGTTTGCCAGATCTGGTCCACAAGCAGGACATTTGTTCAGTCACATGTTAGCCAAGAATTAACTAAATAAACCATAACTGTGTGTTTGTGTGTGCGCGCGCATCTGGCCCAGACACCAAAATTGCTGTGGCCCAGATCCAGCCCACACTTGACACTTTCATCTGGCCCACATACCGCGTGGAATGATGGCACTTGGGCGGTCCACTCCTGTTTGCCAGATTTGGGCCACAATTAAGCCATAGCAATGCCGCATGTCAGCCGTAAACAAAACAAATGAAGCAGAACTGGGCCACATCTGGCCCAGACACCAAAATTGCTGTGGCCCAGTTCCGGCCCACACTTGACACTTTCATCTGGCCCACATACCGCGTGGAATGATGGCACTTGGGCGGTCCGCTTCTGTTTGCCAGATTTGGGCCACAATTAAGCCATAGCAATGCCGCATGTCAGCCGTAAACAAAACAAATGAAGCAGAACTGGGCCACATCTGGCCCAGACACCAAAATTGCTGTGGCCCAGTTCCGGCCCACACTTGACACTTTCATCTGGCCCACATACCGCGTGGAATGATGGCACTTGGGCGGTCCGCTCCTGTTTGCCAGATTTGGGCCACAATTAAGCCATAGCAATGCCGCATGTCAGCCGTAAACAAAACAAATGAAGCAAAACTGGGCCACATCTGGCCCAGACACCAAAATTGCTGTGGCCTAGTTCCGGCCCACACTTGACACTTCACGGGGTACTTGGGCCAGATGGAAGTGGACTAACTAACATAAACTGAAAAAAAAAAAGCAAAATGATCAGAATAGCAAACAACGTTGTCACGGATCAAAATATAATAAGCGTGAATCAAGAAATAACAAGCATGAATAAAAACTTTAAACACATTAAAAGTTATTTTGCACAAAACTTAAACTTATGGTCATGCTTTCTTAAAAAGTATGTTTTCCTTGGTTTTATTACTGTGTACTTTGTGCTTTCTTGCATTTTCTGCTCATATTTTACTCGGAGTTGACGCTAAACTCTGCAGGACAGTGGCACTCTAGAAACAACGTTACCTATCGCTGATGGAGATGTTGCTGTATTCAAATTTTAAGCTATATTTAAAACATTAATCCTAAAGTAATATGCAATTATGTAGCTATGTAAGTAAACACAATATGTTTGTAATAAATCACTGTATTAAATTCAACTGGTTTCTGTATATCTTCTCTGTAACACAATCATTTTCAATAATCTGGTCAAATTTGGCGAGGTTAATAAAAAAAGGTAGGCAATGCGTAGCGGTGACAGGTCAAAGTCCTAAAGTCTTCAGACAATGGCCGTTTTAGTTTTTGCAACGAATTGTATATGTTTCATAACTGCAGGATGTTTTACTTACAGCAGCCTTAGCATATTGACATCATGAGCCAAGTAATATTGTTTAACACCAATTACAAGTGTGCACATTAAGATTCTCATGTATCTCAAAAAAGATGAATTTAATTATTTATGTCCAGAGTTCAGATAGCTTTAGCCGTCTTCCCCTGGAAGCAGTGCTTCTTTGTTGTTATATTTACTCAGAATGAAGTGCATCACGGGCGTGCACCACCCACTGAAGTGTGCGGTGACTTAATCACGCTGGTATGCCAAGCGAAAATAATTAATTTAATAAATGCACATAACAAAGCACAAATAAGAAATTGAACAGTATATAAAAGTATTAGAAAAATAACATTTTAGTATATTATAATGGAATTGAAGAAATTGTACAAACATAAACTGCTTGTACTCCTACATAAGCATCAGTAGCCACGAGTCGCATTGGTGTGATGTCAAACTCCCCTCTTCGATTGATTGGCTAGAGGAGTAGCTGTCAATCTAGAACTAGTGGACCAATGGTGTTGCTTAAGCCCGCCCTAATTTACATGAAACTCGAACTGCAACATTTGGGAATCAAGCGCAGAACATAGAAAGAAGAGCAAAGAGAAAAACAGCACAAGCGTACAAAAGAGTAAAATATGAGCAGAAAATGCAAGAAAGCACAAAGTACACAGTAATAAAACCAAGGAAAACATACTTTTTAAGAAAGCATGACCATTAGTTTAAGTTTTGTGCAAAATAACTTTTAATGTGTATAAAAGTTTTTATTCATGCTTGTTATTTCTTGATTCACGCTTATTATATTTTGATCCGTGACCACGTTGTTTGCTATTCTGATCATTTTGCTTTTTTTTTTTTAGTTTATGCAATATATTTTTACATGTGTTTTAAAAATTTTAAATCACGCTTATTATTTTTTTAAACGTTACCGCTATATATTTGGCAGGAATTTGAACCCATACCGCCCCTCCCAAAGCCATAAAGTCTCTCAGCCCATACAGTCAGGGAGGCGCGAGTCGTATGGATATCATCCGCTGAAATTTAAAAACCCGGCACGAGTAAAGATGGCAGAAGGAGGGCAGCAACAGCAACGTTTGGTGAGCAAAAAAGGCAAAACAAACTCCGTTGTCTGGTAACAGTTTGGCTTTGAGGAATCCGACGACGAGCAGAAACATGCTACGTGCAGGATTTGCTACATGGTACTTGCTGCAACGCATGGGAACACCACCAATTTGTTTAACCACTTGAAAATTAAACAGTGACCTATGACAATCTAATAAAGAAACAGCAATCCACAACCCCCTCAAAATCCTCCGTAACTCAGGCATCCATAACAGACACAATGTACAGCGCAACTCCCTATCCGTTGAATTCGGAAAGGCACAAAAAAATAACTGATTCCGTTGCCTATTATTTAGCTAAAGACATGCGGCCCACTAGCATAGTTGACAACCCTGGATTCAAGAAAATGGTCAATACGTTGGATAAGCACTATGCGTTGCCATCTCGACACCATTTCTCGAGAGTTGCTCTGCCAGATTTGTACAACAAATGCCATGCAGAAGTGGCTAACGAGGTGACCAAAGCAGAATACTTCGCAATCACGACGGATCTATGGTCTAGTCGAACCATGGAGCCATATATTAGCCTCACAATCCACTATATTGATGCCGATTTCCATTTGAATACCAAATGCCTCCAAACGGCGTTTATTCACGAAGACCATACGGGCCAAAACATCGCCAATGGACTAAGGGAAGCTTTAGCTGCATGGGGTTTAAACGAAGAAAAGCTAATCTGCATTACTTCGGACAATGCCTCAAACATAAAAGTGGCAGCAGAGCTAAATGGATGGATAAGGCTTCAGTGCTTCGGGCACAGACTCCACTTGGCTATAGGTGAGTGTTATAGGAAGTGACTTGTTGTGATATGTGGTGATTTAATTATGTGTAAAACCACAGTTACAACAATGAATTACTAATAAATAATAATATGTCACTTAGGATACATGTGATTGTTTCTCTCACACTAGCCTTATTCTACCATTAGGCTACTACTACTAGCTTAGGCTAGTACTAGGCTAGCCTACTACTTTTATATGTAAGGGATAATGTAACGTTAGAGCGAGGCGGTTGTGAATACAACCCTGACGCTATAACCGCCTCGCTCTACATTATCCCGCTTATTACATGGCTACCTACCAAATATATAATTTGACACAAAATATTGATTTAAAAAACGATTGTTTTGCTTCCGCTAAAGAAAATAGTCCGTTCCGTCTCCACGGTTAGAATCCTGCGTTCATAGCAACGCTGTTTTTCATGGCGACCGCATTCTACATTAGAATTCAACCAAGCCATGTAATAAACTATAATTATAATAATAATAGTAATATTATTATTAACAACAACACACACCACATGGCAAATAATGCTTTGATGAAGGTTGTGACTAGGCTAGCCTAAGCTTACTATTATATACTGTCTATTATACTATAATATTATACTATAATAATATAAAATAAATGCTTTGATGAAGGTTGTGATAATCATAGTGATACTAAATATGTATTTGTTGTAATCTTAGAGAATGCAATGAAGGATCCCAGGATTGATCGGGCGATGGGGGTCTGCAAGAAGGTGGTCAGTAGCTTTTCCTACAGTTGGAAAAAGAAGAAGGCTCTGACAGAGGCTCAGAGGCAGTTGAAACTGCCTGAACACTCGCTAAAGACTAAATGCCCGACCAGATGGGGATCTAGGCAGGCTATGGTCGACAGAGTCCTTGAACAACAGAAGGCCATTGCCCAGGTTTTCTCTGGTGACCGGAAGGCTAGACATCTCACCCTCACATGGCAGGATATTGATGTTCTGGAGACCATGAACAAGTCACTCAGCCCTCTGGTTGAGTTCACTGATGCCCTTTCTGGAGAGAAATATGTCAGTGTTTCTTTCCTGAAACCAACCCTCCACCTCTTCAATAACCAAATATTGGAAGTGCAGGAGGAAGACACAGACCTTGGCAAAAGCATCAAACTGAAGATAGTAGATTATCTCAATGACAAATACAGTGACACAGCAACACAAGAACTGCTTGACATGGCCTCTGCCCTGGACCCAAGGTTTAAACTTAAATATGTCAATGAAGACAACCAAGGGTCCATTGAAGACAGACTGATAGCGGAGATGAAGACTGTCTTGGTAATAATAATAATATTAATAATAGAATATTAAGTGCATGAACATGTTTGTTGGCAAATATTGTGAACATTAATGCCACAACGGTCAGGTTAAAAATAAAATTTCTAAATTCTCAAATGTATCATTTGTTCCCTCCAGGAGAACGTCCCTCTTGAGACTGCAGCAACGCCTGCTGAGGATACAGAGGATGCTCCAAAGAAGAATAAGGGCCTAGGCAGCTTCTTCAAGACCACAGTCACACCTCCTCAGCAACAGGACCAGGCCATAGCTAGTGAGCTACAGTCTTACCTTCAGAAGGAAATACTGGATGCTGAGGAAGACCTTCAGAGGGAAATACTGGATGCTGAGGAAGACCTTCAGAGGGAAATACTGGATGCTGAGGAAGACCCACTGAAGTGGTGGATGGAATCCCAGAGGCTATACCCTCGGCTTTCAAACCTGGCAAGAAAATACCTCTGCATTCCAGCTACAAGTTCCTCATCAGAGATGGTCTTTGGTACATGTGGAAACATTGTCACCTGCTTGCGTTCATCCCTTAACCCCCTGGGGTCGGCAATCACGCCGGCGTGATTTGCCCGTTTTTTTTTCACATAGCAGCTGAATAAACTTAAAATACTCCGTCATTTGTGGTCATACAGACTTAATAAAAATGAAAAAAGAATCTTTGAGATGTCTACTTTTGTATGTGTCCACTTACAATCAAAACAAAACGTCGTGCTTTTGTAAAATAAAGAAATTAAACAGGGTGTGCTTTCTGCCTCTCCGTCTCGCGAACTTTTTTTTCTTGAGCACGTCTCTAAACATTTAAAAAAACTCAGCGAATACTTGTCACACATTTGTGAGCTCTATATATTTATAATCATTTAAGTGTGTAGTTTTAAATTATCTGATTCAAAACGAAAACAAATATTCTCTGTTTAAGTAATTTGTATAAAACCAACAAGATATTCAGTTTCTCTAACCCTTCCTCATTAGTTTTAATGTGACCACACCCACACGCGCAAAACATATAGAGATGCAAATCGTCCATGTGTCGCGCGAACGCCCCCATTACCTCAACAACAAAGCGGCAAACTTTATCAGTCCTCTGCAGTCGTCGAGTTTGGACGACATGCTGTGGGATTACTGGATTTACATCAGAAGAAGAAGATCGCGATTTGAAGACAAGAACGATTTTAAGGTAAGAAATAATTCTGAATTATATTAGTTAGTGTTATTGTTGCATAAACTTCATATTGCCATTGAACTGTTGCTCGATGCTTCAGTGAATGTTCCCTGCACGCGCTGTGAGAGTTTGAGTCAGTCGCGCGACGTGCGTTTGAAAAGCAAAACGCACCATGATTTTACTCCAATCTCATTTCATAACGTCATATCGATTGTAAACATTTGAAGTAATATGATAATCAATATGTTTTTCTCTAGTGTAGTGTTACTGAAGTGTTCCCTTTTAACTATGCCTGCTATACTATTGTTCTTATTATTTGATTCAGCCCTGCAGGTATATGCCTACAAGCCACAACAAATATATATGTATATATATATATATATATATATATATATATATATATGTGTGTGTGTGTGTGTGTGTGTGTGTGTGTGTGTGTGTGTATTTTGTAAATTTCAAAAAGGAATTTTCACCAGAAATCTAAAATGTATTCCCACAATCATGCAGCCCTGGTTTCTTCTTGATATCAGCATGTTCACAGCTTTTTTATATATATATATTTTTTTTTAGGTAGCTACCCGTCCTGCTGACTTCAACATGAGCATGAGGAGGTAAAGTGAAAAATCAAACACCTTGGAAATGACAGGTATGCACTATGTTTCAGGAAAGGAAAGGTGTGTGACTGGTTAAGTCTCTGTCTTTAGTTCAGTGTGTTAAATAATGTGCTTTTTTGCCATTTGTTGTGTATCTTTGGATGAAGTTGTGTTGTAAATAAATTCAAACAATCAAAAAGCCATTCTTTTTTAAATCTCCTCATTCTTTGTGCAAGGTAATGTAATGATAGTGCCTGTGAGCTCCTAATAGGGCCATTATGAGGGTCTTTGTCTTTTCTCAGGTGTGAAACACTCAATATTCATGGTGGTTAACGCCTCCTCGCATAAAGCTTTCTTACACAAAACATGTCATACAAATTTTAAATCAATATATTGTCTTATCTGAATGAGTATTCAGGATGATTTTCACATAGTTTTGGAGCAAATATTCTAGGCTACGTGATACAATTTCCAAAAGCATTGTGAATAAATAATTAGTTTGTGTTTCATGACATTATTTCAGTGACTTTTTTTTGGGTCATTTTCACAAACCACGCATAAATGTTATTATCTCAAAACTACAAACTTTTACATACATGCTGCTGACATATTATTGTAGCAGAGTTTGTGCTGAATGCAGTGTAATAATACTTTAGTCATGAAAATGTCACAAGTAACAGAAATAAGCACAAATGTTAGAGCATGTCAGAACACCTCCAGGACCCAGAAAACACCTCAGACCCCAGGGGGTTAAACCAGATCATGTTAACAGACTGGTGTTTCTGGCTAAAAACATATAAGAAATTGTATTAGCAGGCTAGCAGCCCTACCAGCATGTTGACTTAAATAATTTTATTTTGTCTTACATTTTAGTTAACTTATTTGCTGTTAATGCTGGGGCCTGATGGTGGGCCAGCCTTTAACCCTCTGGGGACGAATTGGGCGGTACCGCCAAAAATGGCATACTTTTACAAATGTGCAATTATCTTCAAAACTATTATTGATAGAGAGGTGCGGTCTTTTTTGCCGTTTTCCTCAGATTCCGCTGAAAACAGTGATATCCCGTTTCTATTATACACACACTTCGCTGTTGCGCAATACCACTGCATAAAAAGGCCAATGAAATCGATGTTGTTAGGCAAATTCCACCAATGGAAAAATTGCCGCTGGGAGGATTTTTTTTTTTTTTTACCCAATCAGAGGAAGGTTACCATGACGTATTCTAGCCAATCAGAGGACTCTGTAGCCTTCAACATGTACAAACAAACAGCGTCAAGTGGACGGAGAATGAGACAGAGAGCGAACGGAGCGGAGTATTACAGAACGCACAGAGATCTATATAAGAGAGAGACAGAATAACTTAATAGCATTATTATTGTATTGTTTTAGCACTTTTATGATGGCAAACAGTAAAAGATTTACGGCAGAACAAGCTCTGGAACAATGTCTGGAAAGTAAATCTGCCAAGTTTTGAGTGTGTCTGTTCTTCAGAGCAAGCAGTTCTCATTTAGTTCGAAGCATGCAGCTTTTTCATGCCTGGGACTGTTTGTAAAAAAAGTTCCTTATTTCATTGTTCTTAACACATTTGATTGAACAATTACAAATGGCTGTCAAGCAAAGGGTTTGACAAATATTTTTTTTGCTCAAAAACTGTTCACAATTGTTGTGTGAGGTGTGATTTTCAGTAATAAATGACAAAAATCTAATTTTCGTTTTTGAAATTCTCTCGATTATTGTAAATTTTTCACTCATACTTCCTTTATAAACACATTACATGCATGCTTATGTTAGCTTAGGGTCTTCTGAATCCATAGATACCAAACACATGGTGTTCCATCTCCATTACATATGGTTAATAAGCCCAAATGTAAAAATAGAGAAAACGGACCAAAAAGGGCTTAATCCCCAGAGGGTTGATATTCTTGGATTGAGTTACTAGCTGGAATTTGTTGAATATATTTTGCCAAAATGTTGTCTCTTTTCAAGAGATTGTGGAAGTGCACTTTATTGTTGATCTTATTTATTTGTGGTTATAATTTGTACTTGAATACTTTGATTTTAATATCTGTTATATTATTTATTTTAGTTCAAAAAGTGCAATAAATGTTCAAATTTTGATTTAAGAATTGTTGAAAGGTGTCTTTTTAATAAATGCAACACGTTCAGTCATGTGAAATAATCGTCTTACATAATCGTGATTTCAATACTGATGAGAATAATCGTGATTGTGATTTTTTCCATAATCGAGCAGCCCTAATTCAAACGCACATAACTATAGAATTAATTCTTGATGCGCACGTGAGCATCATCAGTGTTTATCACAGGTTCAGTTTAAAGTCTGTGTAGAGAGAACGGTGTCGTCTTAGCGGCCCCTAATTTAATAACAAATGACCCTTTCGACGGAAGTGAATCAATCAAAACTAACTTTAGCTGGAAAATAACATTATTCAAGAACCACTATAAAGCCAAAACAATCTGTTCCCTTAAATTATACGTTTATCTCAGTAAAGCAGCTTTGAAACAATCTACATTGTTAAAAGCGCTATATAAATGAAGATGACTTGACTCTTTCCTCCCATAGTCCTTTCTTTACCAAACTCATTATTAACCAAAGCATGAAAAAACCCTTTCCTTCCCCCTTCCTGCTTCTTATAGCCCCAATTATATTCTCACTAGAAACCTAAAGCTCTCTGTGTAAATGTAAGCCAAAAACTGGTAATACATCCATCTTCAGAACCAGGACTTTCCCCATCAACGTCAACCTACGGCCTTTACACCTTGCCAGCCTCTTCTGCACTGACGAGATACGTCGTACCCAGTTCAGAGTTGCTGAGCCTTCACTTTGAAAGCTTATGCCTAAGCTTTTTAAAGGACCCTCACACACCTGTAAGCCACCAATTCCTTTTTGTCTCTGCTTAAACTTTCCAAAGAACTTGACAGCTTGAAATATTTAAAATAGCCCCGGATGCTAAAAAAAAAACTCCTCAAATAGATACAAAGCTTTTTCAAGACACTTGTCTGACTCCAACAGTAAAAGTAGAGTCATCCGCATACTGCATCAATTTAACTACAGCCCCCTTGCCTCCAGGTATCATCAGGCCTTTTATTCTACTTTCTTCTCTGATTGCCTCTGCCACCGGCTCCATATAAAGAATAAAAAGTAATGGGGAGAGAGGACACCCCTGCCTCACTCCCTCCTTCACCTCAAAATTCTGTCCTAACTTTCCATTCACCTGGACCACACAACTAGCACCTTTTATACAGCGTTTTGATCCATCCTATAAAGATCTCCCCAAACCCCATTCTTTCCATAACTTTAACATAAACAATATATTCACTCTATCAAAGGCTTTAGCCTGGTCTAGGCTAACAACCATCAATGGAATCTCCCTATCCTCAGCCCACGCAATGACATCCCTAACCAGTTGTACAGATGGTACTCAACCAGAATGAGACTTTTACCGCCGCCGTTCCCGCGGCGGTAAAATTGCGGGGTGTATTTGCTGCCTTTGACCGCTAAGAGGCGCTACAATCGCAGACTTTGAAAAGTGTCAGTTTAATCTCTCTATTGCGTAATCTGCCGCCGCGGCTCATTGAGAAGGATTGAAATGTGGTAAAACAGATCAATTCAAGTTAAACATGTAGTTAAATGAATTCATATAATCACAAGACTGAAATTAAATGTAGGCCTAATACATTTAATAAATAATGAAAACATTCAACACAAAACATTGCAATAGAAAAATATTAGGCTACATCAATGAGGCTTTGCAAGAGCAACGTCTTATCAGCGGACCGACGATAGCGCAGTGGACAACGCAACAGCACGAGCTTCACGGAGATTCAAGCGATGCGAGATCGAATCTCTCTAGCTTTGGCTGACAGCGTTAAATGTTTTACCATTCTTGATGCTTAGATAGGTAACTGTTTATTTGAAGTCAAGCGTTTTGTTTAATTATCAATGGCACATTACAACATACGTTTGCTAGATTCCAGTAGAGCCGCTGCACAGACGACAAAACTGATGAAGGAAGATTATCAGCCGATCGTGTCAGAAAATGAAAATGACGAAGCTATCTTTAATCTGCTAAATTATTGTTTTGTGAATCATCCACGAAATTGAGATGACTGACAATTGATACCCGCCATAGCAAAGGAAGAAATTTTTAAAAACAGATCCTGGACATTTCAAGGTTTAAATGAAGTGTCGGGGGCAGTTTATTTATTTAAAACAGGGTTGAATCGAGTTAGAGTTTATTTTCTAAGAAAGAAACAGAATCTTATTCTTGCGACATTTTAAATCTGTATTGCCAAAGAAATTGCAGCTAAATAAACAATTAAAACAGTAGGCTAGTCTACAAAACGAAAATAGTTCAAAGCAACATAAATTAAGATTTTCTTTGCTTCTCTCTCCCGCTGGATCTCTTTTATTTTAGTTTATTTAGTCTCCCTGCACTGCGCGCGCCGGGTCTCTCTCGACATTAAACGAGATTTCAGGGTAAAACCCCATTATACAGATAATACTTATGTCGCTGTGTGTCATCCATACAAATAACGAAAAAAAAACTGTAACAAATGATTGAGTCTTGCTTCAAACAGAATGCCTGGTTGAATTCACCGTACAATAAAACGAGGTGGATCGCGAATAAGCGCTCTGTATCTGCTGCTTATCGCATTCGTTTAGTTGGCAAGAACGCGTTTCGTCGATAGTTCATGTTTAGATAATGCCAGATTGTTGACAAACACACTGCTCAAACGTGTTAAAATTCTACAAAACCAGTTGAAACAAATGGATTGAACACTTCAACTGAAAGTGTGTGTGAGACCTCTTTAAATACAATACATAAAACTACAATATTTATAATTTAAGGGCCTACATTTGGACACATCGAGAGATGTATCTTTAAAAGTATTTTGCCTTTGCCTGGTCATCAGGCTCACTCTGCATATGAAAGACAGAACATTAACACCTCCTGAACCCCCAACCCCCCACAGGCGATCTGAGTCTGAGACCGACTTAAAACAAAGAGAAGTCGCAATTCACACTTCATTCTAGACATAGCATTAGGCTATAGTAAAGTGTTGATAATGAAATAATTAAATTATTTAGGCTACATGTAGGCTAGTAAGCTAATATTTCTGTCATAAAAGTTTATTAATAAACATTTAATTATTTCAATAATTGAAGAAATAAAACACTACCTCGGTTTGGGCCAGCTTTTTCCAAGCAAACCTAAATACAAACGCATGTTCATTTGTTCAAACGCATGTTCATTTGTTCCTGTTCATTTGTTCAAACGCATGTTCATTTGTTCAAACGCATGTTCATTTGTTGTCATGAATACAATGTTCAACTCAATGTTAAATTCCACGGGGATCTTTGGATCCTTACAACCAGGGTGCGCGATTTGTGAATTATTATTATTTTTTTATATATAAATCTCGAACCACAGTGCTAAACTAAATAACATTTATATAATAATTATGAACTTAAATGAAACAATATCGCAACATTTCGACAAATAAATGATCTGATCTGTTTTTATAATTGAATTCAGGGCGATTTAGCCTAGACTACATTTAATTATAGCGATATTTTCACCCTTGTCCGTTCATCATTGGGAAGCGCTCACAGCTAGTTTGAGTAGATATTCTGCACCTCTCGGTTTCATACGGATTACTTAATCAGATAACATTTATTAAATATTTAGACATTTAAAGGCTTTAGACATAGCCGATTTCTTATCGTGACTGAGCGGAGGAAAGTGGCTTTCGGTTCATTTTTGAAGGTTTGAACGATGTAGGCTACTCTACTCTGATCTGTATGACTAAAAAAACTACGGAGTAGCCTAAAGGGCCTAAGTTATTTTAGATGTCTGTTATGAGAAAAATAAATCCAAATGAACGCGCCGCCGCGTCTGCCGAACACTAATTCAACATGCCAGAATAAAACCCGACTTTAGAACAATGGATAGTGCCACTCGGCGTGGTGTGCCAAAATACTTAATTATAAACTTCAATATTTCATTCAAAATAATCTCAAAACGCTTTGTGACATTTTGAAAGCTGTGCATGCATTAAGGCACTGGAACCATGAACTGAAACTGGTTCTGATTTTATTGTTTGTCGTTTAAACGTGCCTGTTGCATATCTTTACATTATATATTTTAAATGGTCTATTGGTGAAGTAATTTATAGCATTGATTACTGTGGAGGGAGGGGGGATTAAAATAATTCAGCAGAAGCAGGGATGTTTAGACCAGAAGGAAATCCCCGTCCCCCCTGGCAAATCCCACCTTGCTTAAAACCATGTTTTACAAACTCTTTATAGGAACCCAAAAAAAAGGCTATCCTGTATAAACAATTTTTTTGTTTGTTTGATTGTCTGCATTAATAATAGGCTATGCCATGCATTAATAGGCTAATATAAAATGTACAATAGTCTTTGTTTGTACGGGATTCGAACTCGCGTCATTCAAATGACCGATACGTAAATTCTACCACTCGGCCATGAATTTACTCATTTAGAAATGCCCTGTTTATCCAGTCTGTGTTCTCCAGAGAAGCGCTCATCATCCGTCTCATTCCTCAATAGAGTAGTAAACAAATAATCAGGTTCTTTGCACCTAATTTATTTTTGTTTGTTATTTTTGTTATTATTATTATTTTATCACGCTGCTCCCAACGGGCAATAGGCTTATGTCGCCCACCGACGTCTAGGCTACAATATGAAATAAAGGCTATATTGTTCTCGTCTCTATTTTTAAATTATGATTCTATTTTTCTGTCCTAAACCATGTTCTATAGTAGCCTATTTCATCTGTTAATTGACATTAACCCCGCTTACATTTCAAAATACGCCAATAGCTGCTGTTTTGTACAATGTCCCTCTGCGCCACCTGGCGGTCATTTCGCGAATGACTTTGAAATGCGACTGGATTATTTTTACCGCGGGAGTTTTGCCGCGGTGCCTGTCGCGGCGGTAATAGGCATTCTGGTTGAGTACCATCTGTAAATTCCATTTAATACTGCGGCCCTCTACTCCACACGTTTGATCTATATGCACAACATGAGGTAGGGCCTTCCTCAACCTGTCTGCCAGAAGTTTTGCTATAATCTTATGGTCCACTGTAAGCATTGTGAGCGGCCTATAATATCTGACCTTTCACCTTTTTTATAAAGAAGAGTTATTACCCCGTTTGCCATTGAGCCGCTTATATTTTTATTTTCTAACACTTTCCTAACCACCTCCACCAAATGAGGACCTAAAATATTGAAGAATCTAACATAAAATTCAACTGGTAAGCCATCAATCCCTGGCACTTTACCTTTACTCATCCTCTTCAACACTCCCTCCACTTCTTCCATTGTTATAGGAGAGCTTAACTCACCCTTTACATCCTCAGGGACAAAGTTATTCAAGAAGTCAAAAAACATTTAACTTTTCTCTATTACTATCTTTCTTTCACTGAACAATAGTATGAAATGCTCTTCTACATACTACTGGATACATCTATACTGATGCTAACCAACTCAGTCCCTAGCCCGGCCCGAAAACGCTCAGGCCCTAGCCCGGCCCGTGTCCAACAGCTCCTCAGAATTATCAGCCCGAGTCCGACCCGAGCCCTTTTTTTTTCTCATTACACAGCGGTAGAACATGGCCATTCTTATTTCCAATCGTTTCCAACAGACTAATGAAAACTAAAAACAACAAAACAGCCCCCTAACATGGCTAAGATGGCTAAAGCAGCTCCAGCTCATTCAGAATGCTGCAGCTAGATTATTAACCGGGACTAAGAAAATAGAGCATATCACTCCTGTTCTCAAAACTTTACATTGGCTCCCAATTAGTTATAGAATAGTTTTTAAAGTAATGCTTTTAGTTTCTAAAGCGCTGAATTGCTTAGGACCTGAGTACATTTCTGAAATGTTTGAAAAATATAAACCAGGCAGGACTCTTAGATCTATGAACTCAGGCCAGCTAGTGGAGCGAAGAGTTAGAACAAAACATGGAGAAGTTGCGTTTAGCGTCTCTGCTGTACACGACTGGAATAAATTACCAGAAGATCTTAGATGCGCCCCAAATGTGTTTATCTTTAAATCAAAGTTAAAAACATTTATTTTTTTCACGTGCTTATGATTGAGCTCTTAAACCTAGCTATATTGTTTAGCCTTACAGTTTGTTATGCCTTTTTATCCCTTTTTAAAAATAATTTTTATTCTTTCTTGTGTTTGTGTATCTTATATTATTATTATGATGTTTTTGTTTTCTTTGTAAAGCACACTGAATTGCTTTGATGTACGAATTGTGCTATGCTTTACATTGTGCTATGTTCCATAGCCATGTTGACGAGGCCATATGGGATTGAACCGTATGCGTTAGCCAAGTCGAGCCAGACAACCGTTAGGTGTCCTTTGCTTTCCTTGGCCTCCCGGATCAGTTGGTTGGGGATGCCCGTATGTTCCAAGCACCCGGAGAAACCTGGAATGCCGCCCTTCTGGACTAATGTATCGACATATTTATTCTTCACCATGTAGGTAGTCATCCTTTTTGCCAGGACAGAAAAGAATACCTTGCATTCGACACTTAGGAGAGAAATGGTTTGGAACTGACTGATGTCGGAGGAGTCGATTTCCTTGGGTACAAAACACCGCTCTGCTCTATGATACCTTTTGTCCATATCCTTCGCAACAGTTTCCATAACCTGCAGAGGAGCATCTGGCATCTCTTGTATACTTTATAAGGTATATAATACATATTCATTTATCTCCTCTACTTTCATCAAACTCTCCCCTTTCTTGTCCTTTAACTCAACAATTACTTGCTTCTCTTTACGATACCTTACAGATCTAAAAAGAGCAGCATTACTCCCCTCCCCATTCTCTCGTGTCTCGTGTCTCCTTTTAAACAGAAACCATTTAGCTTAATCTTTATAAATCCCCCTTATCTGTCTCTTCAGAGAATGAACCGTATCCCAATCAAAACAACCCCCAACATTGTACACTTCAAACTTTCAACTGTAATTCTCTCTGTAGAACTCCTGCTTGTCTCCAAAACTTCCTCGTTATTCTTTTACTAACAATGTATCTAACAATCCTCTCCTTTTAGCAATCTTTAACCACATCATTATACAGAAACTTTAACGCATCCAAACCCTTAAAAAAATTTACATACTCATCAAATTGATTTTCCTTCAATGCCTCTATATTCATCCTCCAGTACCCCTTACCAATTTTTAATTTATTCCCCTTAGCTACAAACCACACCATTTCATGATCAGAAAAAACACAGGCCTTACTCCGCCCCTATCCAAAACAATATCTTTTGAAAAGAAAACATAATCTAACCTTTTTTCCACTCCTCTAGAGTTCCTCCACGTTGTCATACAAACTTTTGAATTAACTCCCTGACCCCCATCCGCCAACCCATGTCCTTGCAAAACCCCTTCCAAGACGGTCAGACTACTATCCCCTTTATCTTTTAATTCTAAATTAAAATCCCCTCCCATTATAATTTGCTTATTAGTAGCACAGACTGTTAACAACATTTCGAAAATGTATTTTCTCTCCTCAACAGTTTGAGGAGCGTAAACTGAAAGTAATCTATATTTTCCCCCTTTCCACTAGATATAAGCCCCAATCTCCCTCCCTTGTGAAAATGTAAAATGACTTAAATCTCCTCGTCCCAAAACAAAATCCCCACTCCTGAAGAATAGACCCCTCCCACACTCCATACTTCTCCACCCCTCCCCCACTCGTCTGTGAATTTCCTTGTGTCTTCTATACCCTTTAAATGTACTTCCTGTAAATAAAAAACATTACACCTATAATTTTCCAAAAAAGAAAAAACAGCCCTTCGTGTCACTTTGTCTCTTACACCCCTTACGTTTATAGACCCCACAGTCAAATCATCATCGGACAACACTTATTTGGCCATTACTGTCCCCTTCATTTCTTGTCCCTCCATGCTTGTGGCTTTACTCTCACTCACTACCAAATCAGACCAACATATAGGCGTTACAACCTCATCCTTCTTGTCTTCATTTTCGCTGCTGTCCTTTTCCTTTGTCAGCTGAAATAAGGGCCTGGCATTATCCATCTCGAGCCCTTCTTGACTATCTGTGGATGAAGACTCCTCCGAGAAGCTTAACTGTAGCCTCGCCTGAGATCTCACCCTCTTACTTGGTCTCTCCTTTATTTTCTCAGCTTTCCTAACCAGCTGACTTTCTTCACCTCTTGATCCATCCGGGAGACTTTGACTGTCCACTTCCATCCCGTCTTCCACATCATCTGAATCCTGCTCAGTGACCTTGAACTGTTCCCCATTCAAAGCCTCCAAAAAAGCGACCATCACATCCTCCACTTCCTCTGCCGCTTTGCCTTCCTCCTTTCCCTCCTCAATCGTCGTCATCTCCTTTATTTAATGCTCCAGGATCTCCTGTTGGCCTTCCTCCCCCATCTTTCTTTCTGTCTCTGTTTCTTCCACTCTCATTCCTCTTCCATACTGCTTCCGGCCTTCCTTGCATTCCTTCAACAGGTGGTCTAATGAGCCACAGCTGTGGCACGTCTTAGGAACGCTGCATTCTTTTGCCGTGTGTCCCAGCTTAGAACATCGCCGGCACCTTTCTTCTTCACACCTGCCTTCATTGTGACCATACCGTCTACACCTCCTACAGAAGGGCGGCTGCCTGGAATAAAACAGATAACCTTTGTCTGCTCTGATGTTGAAATATGCTGAAGGGTGCATCAACCCCTCGAATCCATTCTCATCAGTTAGGTCTGTCCAGGCTAATAACATTGAATCGCCCCATGAGGCCTACCTTGTCACTTTTCCCAATTTTCTCCATCACAACTTTGTACAGTTCCACTGTATTCAAGGTTTCATCAAAAAAATTGTTCTTGTCTATTGGTCTGCAGGCAGTAGACATCTTCAACTTTCAAACTCAACTTGTCTAAGAGAATTACTTGTGCAAAGGTTTTTTTTGATACAGATTGTATCAAAGCAGCTTCACAGTGATAACATGAAAATAATACAAAAAACAATTTCATCATCATCCACCTTTAAGGCAGATCTATAATATTGTTGAATATTAAATGTCCCCAATAGGGATGCAAACGATTAATCGACGATCGATTAATTGTCGATAATACATTAATCGATCAAACTTATCGATCATCGATTAAGCAGGTTCATGCGCGTGCGTGCTGCTCAACCGCGAAACACAAGCGAGCGCGCCGGAGTTATGTTTGGGACTATTTTACACCTTCATCATGACTATAAGTTTTCGTGTGCATTCGAGCCTTTTGTTTTGTGCAAATGTAAGTTGTAATAGTTTATTATGTGTACGCCTATCTATATCTGATTTATCTCATATTGGATGCATTTGGTTAAGAATTGTTGAAGCGTGATCTTTAGCGCGCGGAGCTCAAACGGCAATGCACGGCTAATAATGACTATTGGGACTGTCATATTACATAACATTATAAAGAGAACAATAGTGTAATAAAACATTGTGAAGTATTTGGGTTTAGTTGCCGTGTCGCGTTGTTCCAGGAAGAGCGCGTCCACAACATGAGTCATTCTGAATGGCACGTAACTCAAGTTCACTTGTGCATTCACGTCATTTTGTGCAGATATAATTTGTAATATCATGTTTATTTTGTATATATCTGACTAATCTCATATAGGTTGCGCTTCTTTGAGTTAAATAACGCGCTAGCAAAGTGCTCAACGGTTATTCATTCAGCGCGCGCCGCTCAAGCAGCAATGCACGACTAATAATAACGATGATTAATTTGGGACTGTCATATTACATAACATCAGAACACTATTTTATTAAATCGTTGTGAATTCATTGGGTTTAGTTGCCGTTTTCAGTGCGTTTCAGTGCACGTCTAACGTTACACACTGCAAGCACGCATCTGAGGCGGCGTTGGTGACACGTTGTATTAGTCGTTATATTTGATTATTAAATCATTAATTAAATTATCATTCACATCGAAACATTTTACAATCCCACTAGCCCTTTATTTGGATTAAAAGCCATTCTCATTCATTTGGTGAGTAACATAGCGTGTTTAACAAACCCTGTCATGCTGTTGGCCATATGCACTGCAGCAGACGCATAATTGATCGTTAATTTAAATTACGATCGATCATGGGAATTTGTGAAAATTGACATCCCTTCAGTTCTATATTTGAAGTTTCCAGGTCTAGTAATCTCACTGTTACCTTTCTCAGACCAAGCATCAATAAGTGCTGCTGCTAATGTTTCAAGTTTTTCAAGTAGTTTACCAGATAGATTATTATATGTAGACTTAATATAGTTTAGGCTAAGCCTACCCATATAGATTTTTATTTAAGCATATTTGTGTAACAGGAAATTTTCTGCACGTTCGTCCCAGCCGTCTCACGGTCAATGTCCGCATCGTCTAATTTTATATTTAGCATTACAAGCTTTCTGAACACGCTTAAGTATTTCCTCGTTAGTAAACCAATACATCACAAACAACTGCAGCACAGTTTGAATCTCCATACTTATTATAAATGTGGCGCTCAAAACTGATTACTGTCCGTCGCAGACTAGGAGCAGTCGTCGACGCAGTTATAATCTTCCCGGTACTTTAGACCGCGGTGTAAACGCAGAGAGCAACCGGTCTGGGGCAAAAAAAGTTCCTGGGACAAATTGTTCCGGGTAATTTCGGTGGAAACGCGGCTAGATATTAAACTGAACAGATTTTTTCATTTTTTTTATTTTATTAAATTCCATCCCTTACATACATGAGCTAACACTTTTTCTCCATACAAAACTTCAAAATACTAAACACAAAAATTACAGACATTCTGCCGCTTAGGGCCTCTTTAATCCCTATATATATATATGTGTGTGTGTGTGTGTGTGTGTGTGTGTAATTGTTTTTTCTTGCTTAAAGTTTTTAAAGCTTATTTTGATTTTTGAACATGCTGTGGGGCAGAATGGTTTGTTGATTTGATTTATAGTTACAGCAATTATGGATTTGATCCAGAATCTGATTGAGAGTGCAGTTTTTTTTTTTTTTTTTTTTTTTACATTGGCTCCATAATCAATGCATTTACCTGTGATTTGCTGCTTTGAAACTCTACAACTCTATCTGGTAGTCTCTGGGTGGCATCAGACAGGGTCTCATCATAGTGAAGCTCAGTTAAAGCAACACCAAGTAGCTTTTGCTCTCGGGGTCCCCCTACAGTTGGGAAACAGTATTGTCTTCTACTACTGTCGCAAAATCTGTCATGGTTACACCAGGCGATATACGTGCATTTGTTGACAAGCCGATACCCCCAAACTTTGCAGGAGGAGTTCTCACGTCGTGGGCAGACTGTTGCGTTGCTGTGAAATGTCTTCATCCCAGGAACAGTGGCATATATGTCAGCATGCCATATGAACATAATTTCATGGGTTTTATTTTTTTCAAACGCCAAAAGATCGCGTAGCTCACGTTTACAAGCCAGCGTCATTATAGTAGCTTATTGGCTACTGTTTTACATAATGGATATGCTAATTCAATTCAATATTTGTGTGGTAGGTAATAGCCATATATTGTCAATATTATAATATCAAGCAACCATTGATGAATCTGCAAATTTGAAAAATCGATTTGCATTATATCCTGAGGCACGACACTTTCACCAGAAAAATAAATAAATAAACAAACATGACTATCAGCCTGCAGTGATTAGGATAGTTATCCTAAAAGATGATTTTGTCCGTCTAATCATGTAGCTATTACTAGTCCGACAGCATGACGGCCAATCAGCATCAGTCCCTCCTCCTCCTCTATCTGACGCCAGCGAGCGAACGCTGGACCAATATTGATCCTCGTCCGGCCTTTGATTTTATCACTCTCCCGTTTTCTCTTCCTAGCTTCCTTCGGTTTAGTTGCTGCTTCAGCCGTGACAACAACATACAGACGCTATACCAGCCCGCAAACAAACGCTATTTGAGCTCTCACGTCCGAATTTGAGGAAGTGGGGGAAGTGAGGTATGCCGTAAAGCAGTCGAATATTGTAGTTCTTCCCAGAGGAAAATTTTACTGCTCAAAGCTTGCTTTTCTATAGCTCAGGAGACAAATTTGAGATTCTCATCTAAGCCTAATTTTAAACTCTATTTTGTCTAAAATGTTTCCCATATGTTTCTCCTAAAATTCACTAGGAGCAATAGGTGAGACAGAGGAAAATTTTTCTGCTCAGAGCTTGCTTTTCTATAGCTCAGGAGACAAATTTGAGATTCTCATCTAAACCTCATTTTAATCTCTATTTTGTCTAAAATGTTTCTCATATGTTTCTCCTAAAATTCACTAGGTGAGACAGAATAATCAGAGGGAGTCATACCTGAGACTAAAAGGAGATGCCTTGCTAATCTCAATTCGGTGTTTTTAATGACTCCTTTATTTCTCCTTTGAAAAAGAAAATGAGCAATACTGGAGCTACAATGGAGCAATATCCGAGTCTCTCGCTCACTCTCCCTCTCATGCACACAAACACGCACGCACATTAATTACTAATTCAATCATATGACCTTTTCCTCCTACCAGACTAGATTCACCATTCTAAACAACACAGATCATCCACTTCAGAACATCTTGATGGACCAAAGAAACAACGGACGGGAATGCTACTCTCTCTTCACTGCAGGACAGACAGAAGATCTATCCACAACCATCAGGCTTTAAAAATCTATAGCAAATGGCAGATTAGCTGATGTAATAAAGAAATAAAGAAATTTGAATCTGAATCTTTAAAATAACATTAACAAATTTAAAGACATTTTAAAGACAGAAAAAGTTGTAAAATTCTGTTTTTAAAACAGTAACAATTTTAACAATGTTATGAGCAGTGGCAGGCCAGGTTTACAACAATTCACAACAATAAACTGGAGTCTCTGACACCAACATATATAATTTGAAAACAAGGACTTTTTGTGAACATTGTCATTTCAACAAATGTCTCTGTGTGCCCCATCCGATATTTACAGTGTTGTGGCCCTGATGCGGCATTTGTTTATGAAGGCTTTTTTGACCTTACTTTTCCAGGGTGTCCGCGGGGTTTTAAAAAAGTATTAAAAAGTGATAAATCAAAATTGTCAAATTTAAGGCCATTAAAAGTGTTAAATGTGGTCTCAGAGGTATTATTTTTTCCAAATTAGGTATTATTTTTTCAGACTATCAGGTGTCCTATTATTCTGATTGAAATTCCATCTGCGTTCGCGTTAGTTCGTTTAAATATGTGCTTTAGCATATCTGGGCACATAATCAAAGATCTTTCGTCTCCGTCTCAACTTATGTTTGATGCTGACGTCATATTCAGTGGTCGTTCGGCATCATCTCAGAACACTGCGCGCTCAACAGAAGTGGCTAGCTTACGTTTTATTTTAGACTTGCTTCAAGGCATATCTTCAACGACTGGACAACGTCGTCTTCATGAACGAACCAGCGTTTAAGGACTGGCTCAGGCCTGTAGTAGGGAATAACAGGCAGGCTTATTGTTCGGTGTGTAAAAAAAACATCAATGTCAACTGGATGGGAGCTAACGCACTTCGGTCGCATATGCAATCCACTAAACATAAAAATGGAATGCGTGCTCGGAGAGAGCAGTTAATTCTACCAATCTCAGCTGTCTGTGCGGCTGCACCTCCACCACCACCGCCGCAAATTAGTGCCACTGTAGGCCTACTGGCCAACGCTACGGCTCCAGCTACGTCTGACCTCCGGGTCGCCATGGGCGCCACACCAACACTGCGCGCGGAGGCTCTGTGGTGTCTGAACACTGCAGTTAAACACCACTCATTGAACTCCAATGAAGGAATTTCAGAGCTGTTTAAAGAAATGTTTCCCGACTCTGAGATCGCGAAGTCATTCACGTGTGGTAAAGACAAAACCGGGTACATCATCAGATTTGGATTAGCATCGTTCTTCAAAAAACAGCTTGTTGATAGCATCAACAAGGCTGGGCCATTCGTGTTGATGTTTGATGAGAGCCTCAATCAGGCGTCAAAGAAAAAACAGCTTGACATCCATGTTCGATACTGGGAGGATGACCGTGTCCAATCCAGATACTTTGGATCTCAGTTTTTGGGACATGGAAGGGCCGAAGATTTGTTGCATCACATAAAGGTAAGTTCTTTTTTATATAACGTTAGCCCTACTTATGCGGTATCCTGTGATCACTCATTTGAAGAGTTATTTATTCACAAAGATTTTGTATATTATAGGATGATGTTGGCTAATTTACTGTTGGTTACACAAAATAATAAAATTGGCCAAAGTCCTGCAGTTACTTGAATGAAACCTGTAGGCCCACCTGCATTTATTGACCTGTGGGGTAACTTTATAGCTCCAAGGAAGTTAAAAATCTAATTGACACCTTGTTTTATTCCATCTGTCTTTTAATGAATCAGCGTTTTTGAACGTGTTCGTTGAATGAACGGTTTAATGACTTACTCAAAGACAGTCCGTTGCCATGGCAATGTAACTGCGCGCTGAGTGACAGCCTTTCAATGCGCAGCGCAGATACACTGTTTAGTTTCGGTTATATTGGTTATGGAAAATGTCCTTGTTTTTGTGCATGCTGACCACATCATAACACTTATTTATATAGCAACAAATTAATATAAATAAATAAATGGTGGTAATACCGCATATCGCGCTATTGAGCCACTCAAAATTACCGCAAGGGAAATTCCCTCACCGCAACAGCCCTATCCAAGGTAACATTACAAGAAAATTATGTTTTTAGTATTTTGTTAAATTCAACAACTTATCACAGTTATAGAAATGCAATATTTGGCTCAGGTTTTGTTGTTAGAAAAAAACACTAAATTTAATTGCTGAATTACCATTTATTAATTGAAATCAAATGTGTATGCAGTAATGCTTCTCCTTAACCAACATTTGTTAATGTTGAGATCTATTTTACTGTGTCTGAATGATAACTTAACAGATTTACTTCTGGTGTCGATTCACAGGAATGTGTCACACAATTGAATATGAGGCAACTGCTATCAGTTGGAATGGATGGCCCCAATGTGAATTTCAAGTTGATGGATCTACTCCAGAAAGAACATGCAGAGCTCTATGGAGGTGCCCAGGTTGTCAATGTTGGAAGCTGTGGACTTCACACCGTCCATAATGCTTTAAAGGCAGGCTTTACTATGTGGCAGTTGGAAAAACTTCTGCGAGCCATGCACTTCCTCTTTCATAATGTTCCTGCCAGGAGAGAAGATTTCACTAGCCTGACGGGGTCCTCCTGCTTTCCCATACCATTTTGTGGCCATAGATGGGTGGAAAACGTTCCAGTGGCGGAAAGGGCAGTTGAAGTTTGGCCAGTGCTGAAGACGTATGTGGATGCTGCAGAGAAAAAGAAGGTTCCAGTCCCCTGCACAGCTTCATATGACACCATAGTAGCTGCACAAAAGGATCCTTTCATTATTGCAAAACTCCAGTTTTTTCTGGCAATTGCAAGAACTTTCAACCCCTTCTTGACAAAGTTCCAAACTGATGAGCCAGTGTTGCCCTTCTTGGCCAAAGATTTGACTGAGCTGCTGATGGTAATGATCATTACATATTTATAAAATTGATTGCATTTGGTGAATCTGTGTAAATTGTTGGATTACTAACTGCTTGTTTTGTCATTTGAAGAGTTTACTGAGGCGGTTCGTTCAACGAGAGCTCACCCAGGACCTCACACCCCTGCAGCTGATCAAAATAGATCTAACAGATGAAAAAAACTTGGTCTCCCCAAAGAGTGTAGACATAGGTCTGGGAGCAGAATCTGCTATCAAGGTATTTTCTTTTTTTTCCCTAGAGATGCACATGTGTTTTTGGGTTGCCTGCAAAAAGAACCAGGATGTATGTTGTAAAATTAACTTCTGTCATTTAGTAGTACTACTACTACTATGTTTAGACTGCTACTACAACTACTACTACTCAAATTAATAGTAATAATAAGAAGATGAAAAAGAAATAGGGATAAATAAGTAAAACAAATTATTTTCCAAAGCATTTGCAGTGAACATTCACTAATGTTCCTCATTTGTTAGGAACTTCAGAGCAAACCAGGATTCAAGGTTGGTGAGCTTTCTGTGCTCACCTTCAGGCGAGAATGTTTGCAGGGCCTGGTTAAGGTTGTTGTGAAGCTACAGGAGAAAAGCCCCCTGAAATTTCAAGTGGTCAGGCAGATTGCATGCTTGGACCCTTCAAGAATGCACAGAGATCCCGATAGGTGCATCAGACAGATGAAGGGAATAGTGCAAACATTCCTCCAAGGCAAACATTTGGCAGGTGGCATCCCAGCTGGTAAGAATATATTGTATAGGGACAGTCAAAGTGCATAGGTTATTCAGATTGATAAAAGCCTTCTGTGAGAAGTGTGTGTTAGCAAGATGGTTTTCTGCATTCTCCTCTCAACAGTCAGGAAATGTCAATGCTTTATCAAATTAATACGTTCAGAAGAAGCCTTAAACATTCCTTGATGTTGTGATGTATGTTTTGCCAAATGGTCTGATAGGCCAACTGGGACTACTACATTTAAATGATCTATTAATTAACTTAATTTCTTTGTCTATGTTGTAGGTGATGTAATCATTCAGCAGTTTACATCATTGCTGTCTCTTGAGGGCAGAGGTGAACAATTCCGCTCTTTCCAGCCTTTCAAGCAACGTGTGGATGTGTTTCTACACTTGACCCTCAGCCCATCCTACATGGACCTTTTGAGATTCTGCCAGAGCGTTTTACTTCTTTCACATGGACAAGCTACTGTGGAGAGGGGCTTCTCCATTAACAAGGAGGTGGAAACCTGTAACCTTCTAGGTGAATCCTTGGAGGCACTGAGGTTAATCTGTGACAATGTCAGTAGCTGTGGTGGTGTCCTCAAGGTGCCTTTAACCAAGGACCTGCTGGCTTCTGTGGCCTCAGCAAGGTCCCAGTACAGGCTCTACCTGGAGCAAGAGCGTAAAAAGAGGGAGAGTGATGCTAAAACACAGAAAAGGAAGGCTGCAGAGGACGAACTACAGGAGCTCAAGCAGCAACGCAGAGTCCTGTACGAAGTCTGTGCCATCCTTGAAAATGATGCCAACAAATTGGCAGAGGAGGCAGAGGGGAAAGCTGGGTCAAAAATGGCCCACTTAATCACCAAATCAAACACACTTAGAAGGAGACAAAAGGAGAAAAAAGAGGAACTGGTCAAAATGGACAATATGATTGAGGAAAAGGCCATGGAATTAAGGCACTTGCCATAGGATTTTATGCCCACAAGTTCATATTAGGCCTATAGCACAAGTGCAAACAAAAGTTCACCAGTTCATGTAGTGGATGCCAGTTTGTGAATTGGCAACAGTTCATAGAAGATGCCAGTTTGTAATGCATCAACAACAGTGTATAGAAGATGCCAGTTTGTGAATCAGCAACAGTTCATAGAAGATGCCAGTTTGTGAATCAGCAACAGTTCATAGAAGATGCCAGTTTGTGAATCAGCAACAGTTCATAGAAGATGCCAGTTTGTAATGCATCAACTTGCAGTGAATGCCAGCCAGTGTGCTGGAACTATCCATTCTCTCCATTGCACATTTTTTTGTAGTTTTTTTATTTTTATTTACTAAGTGAAATAAATATGTGCAATATGTTGTCAACATCAGTCTCTAAATCTATGCTTTTTTGTATGTTATATGTCAAAATCTGTGTAAATAATAGAAAGGTTGCTGATTAACACTTGCAATTCAGTGTCGTGATGGTTTTAAAAAAAATTCTGAAGGTAGTAAAAAAGGTATTAAAAAGTATTAAATTTAACTTAAGGATTGCTGTATATACCCTGTTTTCTCAACCGGTGTCCAACCATCCAGTGTACTACAGCTTTTACAGAATAAAAGAAAAGAAAGCACAAATTACAGATTGCATTGAGTAACCGCAGTTACCACAACAGTATTAACAACTTTTTTCATCCTGATACGACAAAATTCACATTGTAATATCTCTAGGGATCACACATAAGGAAATGCAGCAAAACTGTGAGGACAGTGAAACAATCATAACATTTTACGTAGCCATGTGATATATGGGTATCCAACACCTCTTATTGGGTTCCCACACGTTTTTTACATATGAATTTTCACAACTTTTTCCACAAATTGTTAACAACCACATGAGCAACATACTTACTTAGAATTGCATTGACTTTGAACTTATCCAGGACTCTTCCTATCTGGCACCTTTCCGTGTTTCCCAAATGCCACAGCATTCTGGCACTCCTCTGCAGTAAATAATTCATCAAAAAGAAGATGGACCAAGCGAAGGCAGTCCTTCTTTGCGGTTGCATGGACTGCAGCCGGGTGAGTCGAGGACAAGAGGAGGCCACCTCCTGGATATAGCTCCTGCTGCCGAGATCTGCCTTCTGGAGACACCAGCCGGAGGTCGGATCTGTTCCACTTCTGAATGCCTCGAGGTGCTCACCACCTGTGACACAAAATATGTATCTTTACAGGGACACAGCAGCATTCATAAAGTAAAAAAAAAAAAAAAAAAAGACAAGTTTTTAAAAAGTCCAAAAGATTTCATGATTGGATAAGAGTTTTACCAAATTGTTTAAAGCTTTTAAGATTTAGCTTAAGCATCAAATAACTCCCAATGTCCAAAGTAAGACAATGTAGTAGAACTTTAAACATATACCAATATAAAAACATAATTACAATTTTATGTTGCACAATTTAATACACTAGATTATTACCCACATTTTTTTTACACAACTCTTCTGAATAGATATTAGGTGTGTTAGAAAAACTGTGAGAGAAAAAAAAAGAAGTGTTAAAAGAACAAGTAATTGCAACAGAGAGACAAAACTTACTTATACCACACAGCACATCATGCAGTTTGGCCTTTTCCTCCACTAATTTTTCCACCTCTGTCTTGCATGCTTCGCATGGCTTCCATGATCTGTCTTCTGCTGACTCAGGTGAAATGAAACATGGTTCTCCATATTCTGGAATTGGATCACGCTCGATGATTAAAGTATCTGCAGATGAGCTTGAAGAAGTCTCGTGTACAGAGGTGCTTGTCTGGCTCTGGTCCCCAAGAACAGCAGGTTTTTGATGTGTATTAGGACTGTGCAACATTTTGAGGAAGCTTTCTTTGGCTGTCTTCGCTGATCCACATCTGCCAAAACAGGCTGCTGTTGTGTTTGGTCTGAAGGTGTGGGTAGTGCTGTGTGAGGCTGGTGATGCTTTGAATACTGCGAAAGGCTGGAATTGTGTGGAATTGGAGACAGAGTAGTTCCATACTGGTTGAGCGACTGGACTGGTGAATGCTGGTAATGTTTGTGGCGTATTTGGTGATGACTGGGAAACTGGAAGTTGGTACTGTGGCCAGGCAGTTGCATGCTGGTGCTGTGGCTGGACAGGTAGAAATGACTCTGTAGGTGGAGGCTGGTACACTGGCCAGGTTGTTGGAGGCTGAATGACACTTTGGTCCACAGTATTTGGGTGATCCTGTGCAGAGGTGGACTGGCCTGCTTGAGGTAGGAATGGAAGGTTGTAGAATCTCTTTTTTTCATGTCCTTCTTTGTCGCCTTCTTGGTATCCACCGTTTTGTCAGCTGTACCAATGAAGTCTACTGTAGCATTGTAGAACTTATTGTCAGACCATCTTGCAGGTACTTTTTCTCCTGGTGTCAGATCTCTAAAGCAAGCGATGGGTTTATCATCTTTGTTTAGTATATCACAGAGATTAAAAATCTTTGCTGTGTATCCATCTTCAAAGGTCAAAAATACAAAAAGTCCTGAAAATGAACACAAAGTAAACAAAAAGGAGATTGTGAGTAAATCAGTGCAGGCTAAAAATCAATCTTACTTAAACATGCTACTATATCTTTATTGTCTTATTTCTAACCCTCTTAGCAAAGCAACAAAATTACCTCTTCACTTTAGCCTTCAACTAGGATTAACTTTATTCTTTTAGCACTTTCAAATGTATTCGCTCCTGCAACTCTTGATTTATGCACTCTCTATTCTATTTTTTCAATGTTTTTAATCCCTTTCATTATTTAATTATCACACATTTTATTTGTTTATTTATTTATTTTACACATTGTCTATGAAGAGTAAGGCGTAGGAATATTTTTTTGTAAAGAACTTTGAGCTGCAATTCCTATACAAATTATTTTATTCCTTAAATTTTGAGATGATTCGCAAAATTCAGTCACTAAAATGTACAAATAAGTTGCACTCCTTTTTCATGACATTCCATTAAAAATTCCTGTAGGCTATAATCAATATAGTGCCAGCTACCAATATACAGTATTTATAAAAATTCCAGTAATAAGAGACCAAATACTGACAAATATTTTGGTTAGTAAAGTGGCCAAAAGTACATTAAAAATAACCACTTAAACCAGTTTTAATACTTAACAAAATTAGCTAAGCCATAGTATAGTAAAATACAGTGCCCTCCACAATTATTGGCACCCCTGTTTAAGATGTGGTCGGGGACTTCTAAAAATTCTCCCTTTTTTTTAAACAACATAGAACCCAAATACAAAAAAAAGAGAAAAATCCAACCTTTTATTTAAGTAAATTACTTTGGTGGTAAAAAAAAAAAAAAAAAATGTACAAAAAAAAAACCTTGAAATCATGTGTCCCACAATTATTGGCACCCCTAACAATACCGCTGAAAAATGTAATTGATTTTTTTTTAAATATATTTTTCTGTAGTTGCTAAAGTTGGTCAGGGTATCTAGGAACTTTTAATTAGTAATTCATGACTTCCTGTTTCCCTGGGGTATAAATATGACATGACACAGAGGCCTAATTCTCTTACCCATTTGTCAACATGGCAAAGAAAAAAGAACACACCATTCAAATAAGGCAGATGTGTGTCGACCTTCATAAGTCAGGCAATGGCTACAAGAAAATAGCCACTCGCCTTAACTTGCCCGTATCTACAGTCAGAGGAATCATTCAGAAGTTTAAAACAACTGGAACAGTGACAAACAAGGCTGGAAGAGGTCCCAAGTTTATCTTGCCACAACGCACAGTGAGGAGGATGGTAAGAGAAGTAAAAAAAAGTCCTTAACTCACTGTCACAGAATTGCATCAAAGAGTGGCATCTTGGGGTCACAAAGTCTCCAAAACAACCATCAGACGCTCTCTACATGCCAGCAAGCTGTTTGGGAGGCATGCAAGGAAAAAGCCTTTTCTCACTAACACTCACAAACGTAAACGTCTGGAGTTTGCTAAGCGGCACTGGGACTTCAACTGGGATCGTGTGCTTTGGTCAGATGAGACTAAGATTGAGCTTTTTGGCAACAAACACTCTAAGTGGGTCTGGCGTAAAACAAAAGATGAGTATGCCGAAAAGCACCTCATGTCTACAGTGAAGTATGGTGGAGGATCTGTGATGCTGTTGGCCTGTTTCTCTTCCAAAGGCCCTGGGAACCTTGTTAGGGTGCATGGCATTATGAACGCTTTGAACTACCAGGACATTTTAAATAAAAACCTGATGGTCTCTGCCAGAAAGCTGAAGATGGGTCGTCAATTGGGTCTTTCAGCAGGATAATGATCCAAAACATGTGGCAAAATCTACACAAAAATGGTTCAGCAGTCACAAACTAAGGTCCTCCCATGGCCATCTCAGTCCCCAGACCTCAACCCAATCGAAAACCTGTGAGGCGAGCTAAAGAGGAGAGTGCATAAGAGAGGACCCAGGACACTGGATGATCTAGAAAGATTGTGCAAAGAAGAATGGTCAAAGATCCCTCTCTCTGTGTTCTCCAATCTTGTGAAATGTTATAGGAGGGGATTAAGTGCTGTCTTGTTGGCAAAAGGGGGTTGTACAAAGTATTAACATCAGGGGTGCCAATAAATGTGGGACACATGATTTCAAGTTTTTGTTTTTCTAAATTTTTTATTTTATTTTTTACCACCAAAGTAATGTACTTAAATAAAAGGT
The DNA here is from genome assembly GCA_033366665.1 of Phoxinus dragarum. Classification (NCBI taxonomy): domain Eukaryota; kingdom Metazoa; phylum Chordata; class Actinopteri; order Cypriniformes; family Leuciscidae; genus Phoxinus; species Phoxinus dragarum. The sequence continues at coordinate 271,976 of JARPMJ010000269.1, forward strand.
TGGATTTTTCTCTTTTTTTGTATTTGGGTTCTATGTTGTTTAAAAAAAAAAGGATAATTTTTAGAAGTCCTCGACCACATCTTAAACAGGGGTGCCAATAATTGTGGAGGGCACTGTAACTCAATTACCATCTTGGTTATCTCTGGTTGAGCTGGGGTCTGGATCATACAAACTCATCTTTTTCGGAGGGTTTCGCGCTCGTTTTGGATTAGCTGCACTCAATCTGTAAAATAAACAAAAGTACAACACATTTAATTATTGGGGACTCACTGCACGAGATCAAGTTTTTCCAATCATAAACAATTTATGTAACTTCAAGAATGTATAGGCCTCGCTGAATGTAGAAATAATCCCAAATTCTTTTTTTTACATAAAGATGTTTATTGCAGAAAGCTAATTACCATGGCCTTCCTAACAAGCCAACTATTTGCTACAAAATACAACCAGTTTCTTCAGAGAGTATCAGAGCCCGCATACACTCGCCATTTAAAATGTACCCAAATTCTGTTTTAAAGGGCACCTATTATGGAATTTTGAAATTTACCTTTCATGTAGTGTGTAACATAGATCTAAGTGAACAAAAACATCCTGCAAAGTTTGAAATATGAAAGTGCACCGTATATATTGTCTTTCAAAAGTAAGAGTCGACTCGGAGTCATTTTTATGAATCGTTAGAAGGCCGAAGCTTTTTCTCTGACTAGATGACGTCAACTTGTCAAGTTATTTGAATACGATACGCCCACTTATTGCGCTCCAAGGCCAGCAGGGAAACATCATGGCGACGAGACGCTGCGTTCTGAAGTTCTCAAAAGCCAACTTTTTTCATCTGCCCAAGGAGGAGCATTTGAAGACTAAGTGGCTACAATTCATATATACAACTATACCAAAGAAGTATAGTCCGAGCCTTGTGCTTTGTTCGCGCCATTTTGAAGACGATTGCTTTACCAACTTAAATCAAACTTGGATTCGCGAGCCGCTGATATTGAAGGAAGGTTCAGTTCCAAGTGTATTTGCATCAGCTTCCTCCTCCGTATCACAACCTGTAAGTGTCACAGGTCGAGGTGGGCCAAGCCAGACTGCACCCACCCCTGGACCAGGATCACCCTGAGGAGCGCGTCAAAGGAGGAGGCAGGAGACAGGAATAAAAAAATGACAACTTTATTTAATGTCTAAAAGCAATTTGAAAATCCTATCTAAAATCTTCTTCCTTCCTCTTCCCAGGAATCCGAGGCAACACCGTGGTAAGTTTATGGACAGGTAGGTATCGCAGGTGAGTAGGTAGGACAGGGCTCGCTTCCTTCTGGCGCTGGTGCCAGACTCACAACGGTAAGTGACGAACAGGTGAGTATCCCAGGTGAGTAGACGGTCGGAGCTCACTTCCTTCTGGCGCTAGTGCCAGACTCACAGAGGTAAAGGACGAACGGGTGGGTATCCCAGGTGAGTAGACGGTCGGGGCTCACTTCCTTCTGGCGCTGGTGCCAGACTCACAGTGGTGAGTGACGAACAGGTGGGTATCCCAGGTGAGTAGACGGTCAGGGCTCACTTCCTGCTGGCGCTGGTGCCAGACTCACAGCGGTGAGTGACGAACAGGTGGGTATCCCAGGTGAGTAGACGGTCGGAGCTCACTTCTTTCTGGCGCTGGTGCCAGACTCACAGTGGTGAGTGACGAACAAGTGGATATCCCAGGTGAGTAGACGGTCGGAGCTCACTTCCTTCTGGCGCAGGTGCCAGACTCACAGTGATGAGTGACGAACAAGTGGGTTTCAGGGCTACAACAGACTTAAGTCACAAGCTGAGCGGGCCTTCACTGGAACAGCCGGAATCAACACTTCCAATAGAGGTGAACAGCTCTCACATGGGTGGCAGGAGACAGAGTCACAAGCGGAGCAGGGCTTTCACTGGAACAGGCGGAATCAACACTTCAAATAGAGGTGAACAGCTCTCACATGGGTGGCAGGAGACAGAGTCACAAGCGGAGCAGGGCTTTCACTGGAACAGACGGAATCAACACTTCAAATAGAGGTGAACAGCTCTCACATGGGTGGCAGGAGACAGAGTCACAAGCGGAGCAGGGCTTTCACTGGAACAGGCGGAATCAACACTTCAAATAGAGGTGAACAGCTCTCACATGGGTGGCAGGAGACAGAGTCACAAGCGGAGCAGGGCTTCCACTGGGACAGACAGCATAAAACTTCAAGCAGAGGTAAACAGTTCTCACGTGTGCTGCCGGGGGCAGAGTCACAAGCTGAGCGGGGCTTTCACTGGAACAGACAGCATACAACTTCAAGCAGAGGTAAACAGTTCTCACGTGTGCGGCCGGGAACAGAGTCACAAGCTGAGCGGGGCTTTCACTGGAACAGACAGCATACAACTTCAAGCAGAGGTAAACAGTTCTTATGTGTAGTGTGCACACGGGGGGCTTTTCCTTCTGACATCCAACAGGTGACTACAATCGATCTCACTAGGCTCTTATGATGAACGGTAGACCAGCATGACACATGGGGAGTGCACGGCGATAAAATATAAATCTTCCACACACACACGACAGTCCAACTCCAAACATGCAACGTGATGGGAAACGTCAATTCCAGCACTACAAATCCACTCTTCAAAGTGCAAAATAAGGCCAACACTCACCCAGAGGTCTTGATCTGAAGAGCCGATGATAGTCAGAGTTGGGACAGATGTGGTGAATAATTTCCTCACCACTACAAGCGGGCTTCACTTCGCTGTTTTCAATGGTCAAGGGAGAGGCTAGAGATCGACAAGGAATCAGTATATTTCACTCAGTGCGATGTATACAACGTGATCCAAGCACTCCAAATCAGTATCCAATTTAGTGTAGAAAACATGCGTTTATGAGATTCAATTTGTCAATCACTCATCTCACTCTTTTCCAATCCAGGTGAACGAATTCCACTCTTCAAAACCGCCCTCGGATCCCACAAGCGACACTCCTCTTCTTTCACGATGATCCTTCAGCTGCAACACTCTACAAACGTTTCCCAATGGGAGAGAACCACACCAGATCGACGGGGGAAGACAAAAAAACAACAAGCCCACACGGAGAGAGAACACTCCAGATCAACGGAGGAGAAAAACAACACACCCAGCCTTCTCTTCCACTTGTGTTTTATTCTCTCAAAATGCTGGCGTGGCTTCAATCAGGCACTCAGAGTGAAGTCCCCACACCTGTTGCCAATCTGCCGTTTAGTTGTCATGACAACAGACACACACACCGGCCCGGGGACAGTGTTACACTGAAAGTGTCCCGGCGGGAACACTTCTCTTGTGAAATCAATTCCGGGGATTATTTGTCACCCCGTGACATAAGTGTTATTAAAGGGCACCTATTATGACATTTTAAATGTTCCTAATGTTGTTTAGGGAGTCCCCAACAACAGTTTTACGTGCATGCAATGTCAAAAAACACTTTTGTCTTCGTATAATATGCATTTATTTTTACCTGATTTGCTCACCGACTCCCAAATGATTCGTTCAACGACTCGTTCTTCCAAACCCCTCCTTTGCGCGACGCTAATCTGCGATTGGTCAGATGACCCAGCAGTGTTTACAGAGATAATACTTATTGTTTAACACGGAGTACAATGATGCTTTTATCAATTAAACCGTGTTATAATAATGATTATAGTCCACTGCTTTGTAGTTTGTAGTAAAAAACTAAAAATAAGATAAAGAATTTAATATGTTAGCGAGCATAGCCCAGAGTTCATATTGTAAAAGCACAATCAGTCTTTGTTTGCATTAGCCCGATGCATAAACATAACGTTTTTACAAAAAAAAAAAATGCAGTAACGTTTCTACGAGGTATTACTCTATTCTTTAAGACAACTCCGAAAACAACGACAAACACTTCAAATATCTCAATACAATTGCCATTGAAGACCTAGAAGCTAAACGGTGCTTACACAACAAACAAAATCATTATTAAGCATGCTACATAAAACATAAAAGCAACAATTATTAATAACACTTACAGGTTGTGATACGGAGGAGGAAGCTGATGCAAATACACTTAGAAATGAACCTTCCTTCAATATCATCCGGCTCGCGAATCCAAGTTTGATTGCATTTTAAAAGCAATCGTCTTCAAAATGGCGCGAACAAAGCACAAGGCTCGGACTATACTTCTGTGGTATAGTTGTATATATGAATTGTAGCCACTTAGTCTTCAAATGCTCCTCCTTGGGCAGATGAAAAAAGTTGGCTTTTGAGAACTTCAGAACACAGCGTCTCGTCGCCATGATGTTTCCCTGCTGGCCTTGGAGCGCAATAAGTGGGCGTATCGTATTCAAATAACTTGACAAGTTGACGTCATCTAGTCAGAGAAAAAGCTTCGGTCTTCTAACGATTCATAAAAATGACTCAGAGTCGACTCTCACTTTTGAAAGACAATATATACGGTGCACTTTCATATTTCAAACTTTGCAGGATGTTTTTGTTCACTTAGATCTATGTTACACACTACATGAAAGGTACATTTCAAAATTCCATAATAGGTGCCCTTTAATAATTGTTGCTTTTATGTTTTATGTAGCATGCTTAATAATTATTTTGTTTGTTGTGTAAGCACCGTTTAGCTTCTAGGTCTTCAATGGCAATTGTATTGAGATATGTGAAGTGTTTGTCGTTGTTTTCGGAGTTGTCTTAAAGAATAGAGTAATACCTCGTAGTAACGTAACTGCATTTTTTTTTTTTTTGTAAAAACGTTATGTTTATGCATCGGGCTAATGCAAACAAAGACTGATTGTGCTTTTACAATATGAACTCTGGGCTATGCTCGCTAACATAACATTAAATTATCTTATTTTTAGTTTTTTACTACAAACTACAAAGCAGTGGACTATAATCATTATTATAACACAATTTAATTGATAAAAGCATCATTGTACTCCGTGTTAAACAATAAGTATTATCTCTGTAAACACTGCTGGGTCATCTGACCAATCAACGCAGATTAGCGTCGCGCAAAGGAGGGGTTTGGAAAAATGAGTCGTTGACCGAATCATTTGGGAGTCGGTGAGCAAATCAGGTAAAAATAAATGCATATTATACGACAACAAAAGTGTTTTTTGTCATTGCATGCACGTAAAACTGTTGTTGGGGACTCCCAAAACAACATTAGGAACATTTTAAATGTCATAATAGGTGCCCTTTAAAAAAACACGTTGCTTACCTTCAGGGGCGTCATGCAAGCCAAAATTCTGGGGGGGCACAATCTAAGACGTTGCAATTGTTTTCTGACGGGTGATATGGATCATGTTAGGAGGGGTCAGGGGTTTCTCCCCCTGAAAATGTTTAAATTCTGGCTGCTAAACATACCATTTCAATGCAGTTTGGGAGGGACAGAAATACCTTTAACGGAGCTAGCAGCAACCCTCCTCTATCTAAGGACTAAGTTAAAGTATGTATTTTGTAAGTTTATGTAAAAGACAGGTTGATGAAAGAACTGTAAGCTCAAATTCAAAAGCTTTTGAAGTCTACTTCATTAAAGCATGTTTACACACACACACACACACACACACACACACACACACACACACACACACACACACACACACACACACACACACACACTTACTGTACACTTAGGCCTACTACACATGATTTTAAAAACAGTACCATTGCAGTTTTTATGTTATGATTTTAAATTGGTATGTGACCTAAGAACGATCTTACATTAAAGGAACATAAAGGTGCTGAGGTCTGACTTGTGATGAAGGACTTTGAAAGAAGTTTGACAGATTTCAGTGCTGAATAAGGTTAACACTACACTGTAAAAAAACGTCTCCAAGTCAAAATATTCTAGTGACTGGTCACATCTAAATTTTTAAATTGGCCCAAGTGAATTAATTGTTGAATTAATTGTTTTGACTTGGGGATGTAATTTTTTTTTACAGTGTACCCCGTTTATTTGAAAATGGTTAAAATTTGACAGAAATGTAAAAAAGTAATCAAATCAAATGTAATATGTAACATTACTTTAGTAAAATCATTGAAATACTGTAGTTACACTGCTCATTATTATATTTTAAATAAGGAACTTGTAAAGAGTAATTTATGAGCTAACAGAAAAGCTAGTAACTTGTAACTATAACTTATGGCTATAGCTAGCCATTGGATTTATGATTCTGGGTAACAACTGTTGCAAAACCATTCCTCAGGTGGGTGAAGGTCATGGTGGTGACAGGGGCTCTTAAAGTCCATTCCTCTGGGACGTCTGGTGGTAGGGCCAGCCCTGTATGTTTATTCAGAAGTGTTCATGTCAATTATTTGTGCTGTTATGGTTAAACATATTGAAAATGGTCCGTGAATAACAGTCTATGGGAGAAACATCAAGTCGATGCCTTGATAATGTTAGGTTGGATTTTGCAGTTAGCCTACAACAAATTTAACACCCTCGTTTCTATGAAACTGAAAACAATTGAACCAGCTGGAGACTTTGACACAAGACAAAACAGAACAGATGTTTCAAAACCGATCAGATAATGTTAGTATGGCAGTGACGTTAGCCAACTAGTTTATGGTTAGACTAGGCTAGCTATCGATAACGTTACACTGACACAACTTAAGTTAATGCTCTGAATTCGCAGCTAATATCAAATCCATAACTTTTTGATCAAGTTAAAATTTCCAGGTCAACCACAAATAATCCCACTACCTTTTAATATCATCCGATAACTAATTCAATGCCGATTTGTTGCTTTGCCCACTTACCACTTCATTGCCAGCTCAACGTGCGAGACAAGTGAGTTGCTTGAACATACACCGCAAAGATTCTCTCTATTGATATACACAGACACCATATTAGGAAAAAGGGGCGGGCTGATGCTGACCGATTTATTACACATCCAGAAGAATACATTTGAGTCGTTAAAGGCTCTGGTATATTATGGAGCATAATAGGAATAAAGTTGTGACAAAAAAATTATCAGGGAGGAAAAATCTGAGGGGGCACGTGCCCTCACTTTGAATGGGCATGACGCCACTGGAACTATCCCTGAATGTTCCACAGTTGCATGTTTATTAATTGTTTCTAAGTTGTTGAAAAAGCCAAACATTGTTTACATTTTTTACCAAAAAAAGATATGTAAATGTCCTTGAAATATTTTTAGCAAAGTATTCTTAATTTATTGCAGTATTCTGAAAAGGCATTTTTCTGTATTAGCGAGTGTAAATATAATATAGCCACTGTTAATGTCATTGATGCGTGCACACACACTTCTGACACAATTGTTTTATTTTTTACTGTTATCTAAATAGATGTCCCTGGGTGAAGGAATCACTATTCCAAAAAGGGCATTCGAGGGATTGTCTAAGACCAAAATGTCAGTATTTACCCAGGAGCTGGCTGTTGTCATGTTTGGACACGAGGCTCTGGCGACATCAAGTCTAACGGGCAAAAAAACAGCACTGGACTCCATCAAAGTTAATGTGCTCAATGGTATGTTTGGTTCATTTTTATTAAAAGTTAAAACCTCCACCTTAATTTGACGATATTTACCCAACTTCCATGGCCCCCACAATATTTTTTCTATGATTATCTGCACAAACACTATATCAAAATAAAGAGTCTTTGGCATTAAAACAGTGTCTCATAAATGAGAATTTGTCAATGGTGGGAAAAAATCAATATTGCTGATTCAAACCAGATATATTTCGCTACACCAAGACAGACTGGTAGAAATAGCTCTCTACATAACAATAGCAAGTTTTTACAAAGTAGATGTATCTTTGTTCTATAAGTTATGTAAGCTGTCTCTCTGTGACACTGTCAGTCAGTCTGAGTTCTGTCTTTGTCTGTGTTCTGGCATTTAGTTCAGTTCTGTCCTTCTCCGGCCCCTGCCTGTTTGTTTCCCAGGTGTTTGGTTGATTGTTAGTTCTGTTCAGGTGTGTGTTGTTAATTACCCAGCTAGCAGGGAACGTTCTCAGAACTTCGGCTAACATTCCCTACAAGTTTGGTTTATAACTCATTGCTCTTCACTGCTTTCCCAAGAACTTACACAAGAGGAGAGTTCTGTCAAACAGAATAGTGAAGATGAGGGAGATGTGGATGATTTCCTGTCCCAGAGCAGCTATAGGGATACTAAACTACCACTTAGACATTGCATTGCACAGTGCACAAATGAATTTCGTGTAAAACACAATGCAGTGGATTCTTTGTTAAAATTTTTGAAAATGGACACCCAGACCTGCCAAGGACAGCAAAAACACTGCTTGCCACCAGTGAAAGTGTTGAGTTTGAGATTAAATCAGGAATGCAGTATATCTACCTTGGCTGCAAAGACCAGCTCCTGAATCATTTGAAAATGTATCCTTTACAGGATATTTCTGAATTAGATTTAGCTTTTCGCTCAATATTGATGGCTTGCCGCTTTTCAAAAGTAGCAAGAAGACACTGTGGCCAGTGTTGTGCAAATTGAATTTATCTTCTCCCTCAGTATTTCCGTCGGCTTTGTGTTTTGGTTTGTCAAAACCCCAAAATCTTGACTTTCTTGATGATGTTGTTGGTGACCTTCGCAACATTATAGAAAATGGACTAGAGACAGACAGTGGTTTGATTAGGATGAGGCTGCGTTGTGTTACATGTGATGCCCCAGCCAAGGCTCTTGTGAAGTCCATAAAACTGTGTTCAGGCTATTATGGGTGTGACAAATGTACACAAAAAGGAGTATGGGATGGCCATCGGGTGATCTATCCTGAAATAAACAACCTAACATTGAGAACTGGGGCCGTATTCACAAAGAATTTTAAGGCTAAAAGTAGCTCCTAACAGGCGAATTTAGGAGCAACTCCTAAAAATAATGGGAGTATCACTCCTAACTTTAGGACACCTAATTTTTTTCACTAAGAGTGATTCACGAAGCATTTTAGCCCTAAAAGTAGCACCTAAGTCTGGGACAGTTTAAAAGAAGTCGAGAGGACTCCTAACTCACTAAGACCTATTCACAAAGGATCCTAAAATCGCCGCGCGACACAGTGTGTTGGAGACAGCCAATGACACGGAGTTATTACAAAGACACCGCCTTAACCGTGAGGGAATACTGATTGTTGTGGATCTTGTGAGGGATGCAATAACAGCGCCAACTAATCACAACAACCCAATCAGTGCCGAATTGAAATGTTTGATAACACTTCGCTACCTGGCAACGGGGAAAATGCAATTGTGTAATGCTGACAATCTAGCGATATCCCATCATCGGTAATGCAGATCCATCCACCAAACCATCAATGCACTCTGTAGACCCCATATTATTCGATAGTTCATAAGTTTTCCTTTGGACATTCGCCAACTCCAAAGAAACAGAGCCAGCTTTATGGATATTGCCGTGTGCCCGGAGTGGTCGCTGCTATATAGACGGGACACATATTAAAATAATTACACCACGTCAGGATGAGGACGTGTTTGTGAATAGAAAGAAAACCCACTCCATCAATACCCAGATTGTGTTCGATGCAAACTTCACAATTCTCGATGTTGTATCCCAGTGCCGAATTTCCCTTTTATTAAGTTTTTTTTTTTTCCAGCACCAACTGGGACAGCAGCAGTAACTGATCCTGCGTCAGTTGGGCTTTCTTTTCTGTTTTGGCGAGTTCATAATCCACCGTTATTCAACTATTACATTACTTAAATAGGAGCAATATTTCCTTGCTTTAAGTAGTCTATTTAGGCTAATAGGATGTCAATTAACCAAGCAAGTGTTAATGCAAGTGTTGTTTTTCATTATTAGGCAAGTGGCTGTTTTCATTACGGTATTAGGCTATACTTGATTTATCCATCCATCCATCCATCTTCTTCTGCTTATCCGGGGTCGGGTCGCGGGGGCAGCAGTCTAAGCAGAGATGCCCAGACTTCCCTTTCCCTAGCCACTTCCTCTAGCTCTTCCGGGGGGACACCGAGGCGTTCCCAGGCCAGCCGAGAGACATAGTCTCTCCAGCGTGTCCTAGGTCTTCCCCGGGGTCTCCTCCCGGTGGGACATGCCTGGAACACCTTCCCGGGAAGGCGTCCAGGAGGCATCCGGAACAGATGCCCGAGCCACCTCAGCTGACCCCTCTCGATGTGGAGGAGCAGCGGCTCTACTCTGAGCTCCTCCCGAGTGACCGAGCTCCTCACCCTATCTCTAAGGGATCGCCCAGCCACCCTGCGGAGAAACCTCATTTCGTCCGCCTGTATCCGGGATCTTGTCCTTTCAGTCATGACCCAAAGCTCATGACCATAGGTGAGAGTAGGAACGTAGATTGACCGGTAAATCGAGAGCTTCGCCTTGCGGCTCAGCTCTTTCTTCACCACGACAGACCGGTACATCGACCGCATTACTGCTGAAGCTGCACCGATCCGTCTGTCAATCTCCCGGTTCCATCCTTCCCTCACTCGTGAACAAGACCCCAAGATACTTGAACTCCTCCACTTGAGGCAGGAACTCTCCACCAACCTGAAGTAGGCAAGCCACCTTTTTCCGACTGAGGACCATGGCCTCGGATTTGGAGGTGCTGATTCTCATCCCAGCCGCTTCACACTCGGCTGCACACCGTCCTAGTGCATGCTGAAGGTCCTGGTCTGAAGGGACCAACACGACAACATCATCTGCAAAGAGCAGAGACGAAATCAGTCTTTTTACAGCTGGTGTGAGTCAAATTTTTTGAAACTGAACGTAGGGAAGACTAAAGAACTTGTGATTGATTTCAGAAAGAAAAAAGAGAATGTCCTTCCAGTCACAATTAATGGTCAGTCAATTGAAATTGTGCAGTCATATAAATTTTTAGGTGTCCATCTGGATGAAAAATTAAACTGGAAAGAGAACACTAATGTCTTAATGAAGAAGGCTCAGTCGAGACTGTTCTTTTTGAGAAAACTAAGATCATTTAACATCAGCACAAAGCTTTTAAATGTTTTTTATCAAGGGATTTTAGCTAGTGTTCTTTTTTATGCTGTACTTTGCTGGGGGGGCAGTATATCTGTTGAAGACAAAAATAGGATAAATAAGCTGATCAAGAGAGCTGGTTCAGTTATTGGTCTTAACCCAGATGTATTGGAGGTTACTGTGGAGAAGAGGATTAGTTCGAAATTAAAAATTGTCCTGCTTTTTGAAGGCCATCCACTACACAACTTGTTTAAAGGACTCAGAAGCTCTTTTAGCGATCGATTGGTAATGCCTCGGTGCTCTAGTGAGCGCATGAGAAGGTCTTTTGTTCCCGCAGCGGTCAGATACTTCAACCAACACTGTTAATTGTTATTGTAATTATTCTAGTCTTTTATAATGTTTGTTTGTGAAGCTGTGAAATTGAATCTTTCTTCAAATTGTGTCTCATAATCAGGGTCTATCAGTCTCCTAATGCAGTATTATTTATTTATTTATTTGTCTGTTAGTTGTGTACTATGTTTGATGGCTATACTGTTGGTGGCAAAGCAGTTTCCCTATCGGGATTAATAAAGTTGTTCAATTCAATTCAATTCAATTCAATCGTGTTGTTCCCAAACCAGACACCCTCCGGCCCCTGGCTGCGCCTAGAAATTCTGTCCATAAATATTATGAACAGAACCGGTGACAAAGGGCAGCCCTGCCGGAGTCCAACATGCACCGGGAAGAAGTCTGACTTACTGCCGGCAATGCGAACCAAGCTCCTGCTTCGATCGTACAGGGACCGGACAGCCCTTAAGCAAAGGACCCCGGATCCCATACTCCCGGAGCACCCTCCACAGGCCGCCACGAGGGACACAGCCACCAAAATAATTTAATTTAATTCACAACTTTTCTCTCTCTCTGCCTTTTTAGAATTACACTTCACTGGGGCCTGCACAAACATGTCATTATATATGCATTTCGATGACATTATTATTATTATTTTGTGTAGGACACAGACATATTTAGATGTCGTAATTCCATGATTTGGTGCGTCTGTGTTATGGTTCGCATGATGGCCCTGTCATCTAACAACCAATCACTGTGATAATTGAGAGGAAGCTCGTGCATGAGAATTGACGTCATCCATAGCAACGAAGACTCACTCTTAGTTTAGGAGTTGTCATTTTTCCTTACTAAGAGTAGGTCTGAAAGGCGTTGTGAATAACTTTTAAGAGAGCACTCCTAGCTAAAATCTTTTAGTGCGATTTAGGAGTACTCCTAGTGGTAAGATAAAATTCTTTGTGAATACGGCCCCTGATCAAACATTTCGAGAAACATCTCAGGAGGAGCACCACCTCTCTTCAGTTCTGTCGCCATTTTGCCAGCTCCCAATAAACATGATTGAACAGTTCCCTGCGGATTATATGCACCAGTGTTGCCTTGGGGTTATGCGCAAAATGATCCTCATGTGGCTGAGGGGACCACTGGGAATCAGATTGTCATCTGGCCATGTTAAGCAGGTCAGTTTACAGCTTCTGAAGCTTAACCCTCTGGGGTCGGCAATCACGCCGGCGTGATTTGCGCGATTTTTTTCACATTGCAGCTGAATAAATTTAAAATGCTCCGTCATTTGTGGTCATACAGACTTAATAAATATGAACAAATAATCTGTGAGATGTCTACTTTTGTATGTGTCCACTTACAATCAAAACAAAACGTTGTGCTTTTGTAAAATAAAGAAATTAAACAGGGTGTGCTTTCTGCCTTTCCGTCTCGTGAACTTTTTTTTCTTGAGCACATCTATAAACATAAACAAAACTCAGCGAATACTTGTCACACATTTATGAGCTCTATATATTTATAATCATTTAAGTGTGTAGTTTGAAATGATCTGATTCAAAGCGAAAACAAATATTCTCTGTTTAAGTAATTTGTATAAAACCAACAAGATAGTGGAGTGCCTCAAGTGGAGGAGTTCAAGTATCTTGGGGTCTTGTTCACGAGTGAGGGAAGGATGGAACGGGAGATTGACAGACGGATAGGTGCAGCTTCCGCAGTAATGCGGTCGATGTACCAGCTCTCGATTTACCGGTCAATCTACGTTCCTACTCTTACCTATGGTCATGAGCTGTGGGTCATGACCGAAAGGACAAGATCCCGGATACAGGCGGCCGAAATGAGGTTTCTCCGCAGGGTGGCTGGGCGATCCCTTAGAGATAGGGTGAGGAGCTCGGTCACTCGGGAGGAGCTCAGAGTAGAGCCGCTGCTCCTCCACATCGAGAGGGGTCAGCTGAGGTGGCTTGGGCATCTGTTCCGGATGCCTCCTGGACGCCTTCCCGGGAAGGAGTTCCAGGCATGTCCCACCGGGAGGAGACCCCGGGGAAGACCTAGGACACGCTGGAGAGACTGTCTCTCGGCTGGCCTGGGAACGCCTCGGTGTCCCCCCGGAAGAGCTGGAGGAAGTGGCTAGGGAAAGGGAAGTCTGGGCATCTCTGCTTAGACTGCTGCCCCCGCGACCCGGCCCCGGATAAGCGGAAGAAGATGGATGGATGGATGGACCAACAAGATATCTAGGTTCTCTAACCTTTGCTCATTAGTTTTAATGTGACCACACCCACACGCGCAAAACATATAGAGATGCAAATCGTCCATGCGTCGCGCGAACGCCCCCATTACCTCAACAACAAAGCGGCAAACTTTATCAGTCCTCTGCAGTCGTCGAGTTTGGAAGACACGCTGTGAGATGGATTTACATCATAAGAAGAAGAACGCGATTTGAAGACAAGAAAGATTTTAAGGTAAGAAATAATTCTGAATTATATTAGTTAGTATTGTTGCATAAACTTCACATTGCAGTCGAACTGTTGCTCGATGCTTCAGTGAATGTTCTCAGTCGCGCTGTGTGTTTGAAATAGAGGATGGATACCCGACCCGAGCCCACATCAGCGCCGCGTTGAACATTTTACATTTAAAACAGCTTATTATGTAGGTAGCCAATGTGCCTGATGCTTTCACTTGATGCAAACGTTCGTTTTTGTGATTAAAATACATGTAAAATATTACCATAACATCTGTCTTCCTGTGTACGGAAATTTGTTTATGTAGCCGTGACAATGAAACGCGTCATATCGATGTAAACATTTGAAGTAACATATGATAATAAATATATTTTTCTCTAGTGTAGTGTTACTGAAGTGTTCCTTTTTAACGATGCCTGCTATAGCCTACTATTGTTATTATTTTATGCACAACAAACCTGGTGTTCATTTTATATAAAGGCCTAATATTGTGTGTGTGTATTTTATACATTTTTAAAAGCAATTTTAACCAGAACAAATCTAAAATGTATTCCAAAAATCGTGCAGGAGTTTCTCTTGATATCAGCATGTTCACAGGTTTTTTATTTATTTTTATTTTTTTAGGTATAGTCCTGCTGACTTCAACATGAGCATGAGGAGGTAAAGTGAAAAATCAAACACCTGGGCAATGACAGGTATGCACTATGTTTCAGGAATGGCACAAAGGTGTGTGACTGGTTAAGTCTCTGTCTTTAGTTCAGTGTGTTAAATAATGTGCTTTTTTGCCATTTGTTGTGTATCTTTGGATTTTTGTGTTGTAAATAAATCCAAACAATCAAAAAGCCATTCTTTTTAAAATCTCCTCATTCTTTGTTCAAAGTTCCTCATAGGCCCTGAGAGCTCCTAATAGGGCCATTATGAGGGTCTTTGTCTTTCTCAGCTGTGAAACACTCAATATTCATGGGTGGTTAACGCCTACTCGCATAAAGCTTTCTTACACAAGACATGTCTTACAAATTTTAAATCAATATATTGTCTGATCTGAATGAGTAGTCAAGGTGATTTTCACATAGTTTTGGAGCAAGTATTCTAGGCTACGTGATACAATTTTCAAAAGTCTTGTGAAGAAATAATCAGTTTGGGTTTCATGACCTCATTTCAGTGACTTTTTTTTTTGTCATTTTCACAAACCACGCATAAATGTTATTATCTCAGAACGACAAACTTTTAAATACATGCTGCTGACATTGTAGCAGAGTTTGTGCTGAATGCAGTGTAATAAGATTTTAGCCATGAAAATATCACAAGTAACAGAAATAAGCACAAATGTTAGAGCATGTCAGAACACCTCCAGGACCCAGAAAACACCTCAGACCCCAGAGGGTTAAAGCATGCATTCCAGATGTGTTTGCTAGGAAACCAATAGGCTTGGAAGAGATTGATAGATGGAAGGCCACAGAGTTGAGACAGTTTGGCCTCTATACAGGAAAAATTGTGCTTAAAGGCATAATTGCAGAACAGCTCTATGAGCACTTCCTGGTTTTTAGTGTGGCATTACCCTTACGAAAATTAACCATGGTTTTTTTGTAGTTACTATGGTTTTTTTGTAGTAACCATGATTTAACTATGGGTTTTGTAGTAAAACCATAGTAACTAGTAAATGAACCACGGTTTTACTACAATAACCGTGGTTTAACCATGTTTTTTTTGTAGTAACCATGGTTTGTTTTGTAGTAACCATGGTTTTTTTGTAGTAACCATGGTTTTTTGTAGTAACCATGGTTTGTTTTGTAGTAACCATGGTTTAACTATGGTTTTTGTAGTAACTACAAAATGAACCATGGTTTTACTACAATAACCTTGGTTTAGACATGGTTTTTGTGGTAAAACCATAGTAACGATAAAATGAACCATGGTTTTTGTAGTAAAGCCATAGTAACAACAAAATTAACCATGGTTTTACCATAGTAGGTACCAAAGGTACACAATGGTACAAATAATGTTCCTCAAAGAACAGTTTTGTACCTTTTCAAAAAAAAAAGATGAATTTTATTAAAATTCACTCTCAGAAAAAAAAGTACACAATGGTGCAAATAATGTTCCTCAAATAACAGTTTTGTACCTTTTAAAAAAAAACATGGTTAATTTAGTTAAAATTCACTCTCGGAAAAAAAGGTACACTGAAGTGAAGGTACATAATTCATAGGGACATAATATTGTTCTCACATCAAGGGTACAGTGATAGGCAATTACTGTTTCATTCATGATTGGTTGCTGTGTTGAGTATTTGGCATAGCAACAAGACGCTGATTGGTCGAAATCACTTCAGCTATAGAATTTTCCGAGCTGACAGCGGGAAGCAGGCTACACGAGTCACGACTGCAGCGGTCCAAGCAGGGTTTATTTTAAATATCAAACTTGAAGAAGACCAAATTTAAAGGTGAGTTCTGATAATTTATGTTTATATTTAGTTCACAAGTCGAAAATATAAATGTTTCAGCCACTTAACGTTAATTTAGCTAATTAAATTAGCTTCGCATCAAACGCTTTTTAGCCATTTGACTTGTACGTTACACTTTTTAATATTTTTAATGCAGTTATTGACTAGTATTAGTCATCGCGCATACATAATATGGCGTTTGTTCTCCATTGTCCACTATAACTGTTAACTGTTAGCTTTGCTATTAGGTATAGCAAGCAACATGACGCTGATTGCCCGGGTCGCTGCAGCTGTTACTGTATTTTCAAATAGACCGGAGAGCGGGAAGCCGAGCACGAGCACCATCATGGCGTCGCCCTCTTTATCCAGAAGAACTTTGGAGCTTGGACTCGAATTACAAGACAAAGAGAAGATTCAAAGGTGGGTTTTATGTTTAACCAAAAAAAAAAAAAGTAAAAAGCGTTTTATACAGCCACTCAACATGACATTAGCGAGTGTAAATAGCGTAATTAACGTTAGGTAACTTACGAATCCAGTGATATTAGCCGTCTGCAAATATATTTTAAAGCTATTGAATTTCTGTGTCATAAGTAACGTACACATTTAATACGCAATTATTGAAAACGAATGCTTAACCAGAGGTCAAGTCAAGTCAAGTCATCTTTATTTATATAGCGCTTTTTACAATACAGATTGTATCAAAGCAGCTTCACAGTGATAACATGAAAATAATACAAAAAATAATTTCATCATCGTCCACCTTTAAGGCAGATCTATAATATTGTTGAATATTAAATGTCCCCAACTAAGCAAGCCAGAAGGTAAGGCAACAGCGGCAAGGAACCAAAACTCCATCAGGGACAGAATGGAGAAAAAAACCTTGGGAGAACCCAGGCTCAGTCGGGGGCCAGTTCTCCTCTGGCCAATGAGTGAACAGTGTTTGAAGTTCAGAATGAATCAGAGTATTTGTCCAGTTCCGGTTGGTTGAAGTCGGAGTGGAGAGGAGGAGAGACTGGTTGACACTTCAGGTCAGCGGCGTCGTCGTGTCCTGGCGCTGGTCCTTCATCAGATCTGGATACGGCCTGGTTCCGGTGGACAGCGGTAAACCTCGGGATAGACAGAGAGACTAATATTAGCGTAGACGCCATCCTTCTTATGATGTACCAAGTACATCAGGATTACGGGAAGTGTTCCCGGTCCCGGCTGTTCTAAACTATGCAGCCTAATTATATAAGTCTATAATGTATTATGTGTATGCTAGGCCGAAGAGATGTGTTTTTAGTCTAGATTTGAACTGACAGAGTGTGTCTGCCTCCCGGACAATGGTAGGAAGACTGTTCCAAAGTTTTGGTGCTAAGTAGGAAAAGGATCTACCGCCAGCAGTCGATTTTGATATTCTAGGTATTATTAACTGGCCGGAATTTTGAGATCGCAGTAGACGTGAAGGACTATAACGCGTTAAGAGCTCGCTCAAGTACTGCGGAGCTAAACCATTTAGTGCTTTGTAAGTGATCAGCAATATTTTAAAATTTATACGATGTTTAATAGGCAGCCAATGCAGTGTTGACAGAACAGGGCTAATATGGTCATACTTCCTGGTTCTAGTAAGAACTCGAGCTGCTGCGTTTTGAACTAGCTGTAGTTTGTTTATTAAGCGTGCAGGGCAACCACCCAGTAGAGCATTACAATAATCTAGCCTTGAGGTCATAAACGCATGAACTAATTGTTCTGCATTATTCATTGAGAGCATATGACGTAATTTAGATATATTTTTAAGATGGAAGAAAGCGGTTTTACAGATACTAGACACATGACTTTCAAATGAAAGATTGGTATCAAAGAGCACACCCAGGTTCCTAACCGACGACGAAGACTTAACAGAGCAGCCATCAAGTGTTAGACAGTACTCTAGGTTATTACGTGTGGAAGTTTTTTGTCCAATAATTAGAATCTCTGTTTTTTCTGAGTTTAGTAGTAGGAAATTACTAGTCATCCAATTTTTTATATCAGCTATGCATTCCGTTAATTTTGTGAATTGGTAGGTTTCGTTAGGTTTTGAAGAAATATACAGCTGAGTATCGTCGGCATAACAGTGAAATCTAATTCCATGTTTCCTAATGATATCTCCTAATGGTAGCATATACAGAGTGAACAGCAGCGGTCCTAGTACTGAGCCTTGTGGTACGCCATACTGAACTTGTGATTGATAAGACATCTCTTCATTTACTGCTACAAACTGATAACGGTCAGATAAGTATGATTTAAACCATGCTAGTGCAATTCCACTAATGCCAACATAATGTTCGAGTCTATTTAAAAGGATGTTGTGGTCAATGGTGTCAAATGCAGCACTAAGATCCAGTAATACTAATAGAGAGATACAACCACGATCGGATGATAAGAGCAAATCATTTGTGACTCTAACGAGAGCTGTCTCGGTACTATGGTACGGTCTAAATCCGGACTGAAAATCCTCGCAGATATCATTTCTTTCAAGAAAAGAACACAGTTGTGAGGATACTGCTTTTTCTAATATCTTTGACAGAAATGGCAGATTAGAGATCGGCCTGTAATTGACTAGTTTTGTAGGATCAAGTTGCTGTTTTTTAACAAGCGGTTTAATCATAGCTAGCTTAAAGGTTTTTGGTACGTATCCTAGAGACAAAGATGAATTAATGATATTAAGAAGAGGATCTATGACATCTGGAAGCATCTCTTTCAGCAGCTTAGTCGGTATAGGGTCTAACATGCACGTTGTCGATTTAGATGATTTGACGAGTTTGCAAAATTCTTCCTCTCCTATAGCAATGAATGAATCAAATTTTCCCTCAGGGAGACTACAATGCACTTCCTGATGCGATACTGTATTAGACGGTTGCATAGTTATAATTTTGTCCCTGATATTATCGATCTTATAAGTGAAGAAGTTCATAAAGTCATTACTGCTGTGTTGCTTGGAAACTTCTGGGCTTGAAGCTTTCTTTTTCGTTAGTTTAGCCACTGTTTCAAATAAATACCTAGGATTATGTTTATTTTCTTCTAATAGGGTTGAAAAATAAGCAGATCTAGCAGCTTTTAAAGCCTCTCTGTAAGCAATCGAGCTCTCCTTCCATGAAATCCGAAACACCTCTAGTTTTGTTTTCTTCCAGTTGCGCTCCATTTTTCTGGCTGCTCTCTTAAGGGCCTGAGTGTGCTCGTTGTGCCACGGCGTTGGACTATGTTCTTTAATCTTCTTTAAGCGCAGCGGAGCAACTGTGTCTAAAGTGCTGGAAAAGAGAGAGTTAAAAGTTTCTGTTGCAATATCAAGTTCTTCTAAGCTATCCGGGATGCTGAGCTGATGAAACTGATTAGGAAGATTATTGATAAAGCAATCTTTAGTGGCAGAAGTGATCGGTCTAACATATTTATAACACGGAGTCGGCTTTGCAGCCTTGGCTAAATGTAATTTACACGAGACTAGATAGTGATCTGAGATGTCATCGCTCTGCTGCAGTATTTCAACGGCATCAACATCTATTCCATGTGATAGTATTAGATCTAGAGTATGATTACGGCAATGAGTCGGTCCTGACACGTGTTGTCTAACTCCAATTGAGTTTATAATGTCTTTAAATGCCAATCCCAATGCATCTTTTTCATTATCTATGTGTATATTAAAGTCACCAACAATTAGTACTTTATCTGCAGCCAATACTAATTCTGATAGAAAGTCCGCAAATTCTTTGATAAAGTCTGTATGGTGCCCTGGTGGCCTGTATACAGTAGCCAGCAGAATTTTCAAACGTGATTTATCGTTTACACTATATAGTTTTACATTAAGCACCAACACTTCAAAATAATTATATTTACAACTAGATTTCTTAGTGGTTTTGAAAATATTACTATAAATTACAGCAACACCTCCTCCTTTGCGTTTCAGACGAGGTTCATGTTTATAACCGTAATCTTGTGGGGTTGACTCATTTAAAGCAATGTAATCGTTTGGTTTTAGCCAGGTTTCTGTTAAACACAGCACATCTAGGTTATAATCTGTAATCATATCATTAACTATTAGCGCTTTTGAAGTAAGAGATCGAATATTCAGCAACCCAAGCTTTATCATTTGCTCATTTGTATTATATCTGTTTTTTATTTGTTGAAGATCAATTACATTTTTAACCTTAGATGGGTTTGAACGTATTTTGGATTTCCAAGTTCGGGGAACAGACACAGTCTCTATATGATGATATCTAGGTGAAAGAGGCTCTATGTGATGGGAAAGAGTCTCTATATGATGATATCTAGGTGAAAGAGGCTCTATATGATGATATCTAGGTGAAAGAGTCTCTATATGTGATATCTAGGCTCTATGTGATGGGATTTATCTGAGGTGACGTGAGGCCGCTAGCGGTCGGTTAAGCCAGTCTGTCTGCTTCCTGACCTGAGGCCCAGATTGTCATGTTTTATCTCTAAGACTATGAGCCAAATTACTAGAGAGAAGAGCAGCACCATCCCAGGAGGGATGAATACCATCTCTTTTCAACAGGTCAGGTTTGCCCCAAAAACTTTTCCAATTGTCTATGAATTCTATATTATTTCGTGGACACCACCCAGACAGCCAGCCATTGAGTGAACACAATCTACTAACTATCTCATCACTCCGGCGAACAGGACGGGGGCCAGAGCAAATTACAGTGCTTGACATCGTACTTGCGAGTTCACACACCTCTTTAATATTAATTTTGGTGATCTCCGACTGGCGGAGTCGAACATCATTAGTGCCGACGTGAATAATAATCTTAGAGAATTTACGTTTAGCATTAGCCAGCACTTTCAAATTTGCTTTGATGTCAGGCGCTCTGGCTCCCGGCAAACATGTGACTATGGTGGCTGGTGTCTCTATTTTCACGTTCCGTGTAATAGAATCACCAATAACTAGGGCACAATCAGAATAATTCTCAGTGGGTGTTTCACTGAGCGGGGCAAATCGATTTGTTATCGGAACGGAAAAGTGGTTTTTTGATCCGCGACTAGAGCGATCTCTCACTGTCACCCATCTGCCCTGCTGCACGGGCTCTACTTCAGCCGGAACCGACTCATGTAAAGAATTAACTAGGCTAGGCGCATCCAAAATAGTATCTAAAGCTCTAGCACTCTTCTTACTATTCTCGATTAAAGTTTGGATGCGTGTCTCTAGTTCTGAAATCTTCTCCGTCAGCCTGACTGTCTCCTTGCATTTATCACATATAAATCCTATATTGCCGACAGAGAAGGCTATGGTAAACATGTGACATGAAGTGCAGGTGACAATAACAGGACAAGACATTACTCACCGTGTTTGTTGACTGATTCTTACTCACCTGGGCTTTTATGAACTCAAAGGCGCGGGCGCGCGAGAGAAAAATAAATAACTGAGCTCACGGGTGGTGCGTTAAAAGGCTAGCGAGTTAGCGTGTTGTGCTGACAAAAACGGAAGCTAGCAATGTCAGGTTAATCTGAGATGTTGAGTAAGCTGTATTTAGTAGTATAAACAACTAGAATTTATAATAAATGATGGTTCAAAACAGAAAGAAATACGAAGCTAATACGAGGCTTAGACGCAGCAAACAAACTCACAGCAGCAGCAGTCACAGCGAGGCAGACAGGAGCAATCGATCTCAGAGCGATCAGAGGTGCCAGCCATGTACTTTAAATTAGTCCATAATACTGTATATGCAGTTGTTGAAGAACGTGATTGAACGCCACCGAACAGTGCACTGTTCTCTGTGTTTAAATGAATGCGATTAACGTTAAAGTTACCTGATTCTGCCCTAAGTCATATCCATGTCATTCATTTGATCAGAAAACTTTGTTGAAACTCAGCAAATGTGTCTTTGATTTTTAGATCATGAAGATGATGGGGTAAACTGTCTCACTGATCACACATCTGAAAGTCTGACTGCATCCTCAGCTCTGAGTCAAGTAAGTTAGCATCAGTACTATTTTTGCTATCAGTACAATCAGTTATTTGAGGTTCTTAATCTTATGATATTATTTTTTCTGATGAGGTTGAATTTTTAGTCCTAAGAGTTTGTTTGCCATAAAGAAAGAGCGATGTAAAATGTGATGTCTTGATAAAGCACAGTAAAACTGCACTTCAAATGAAATCTGAAAGATTTCTGTCACCTAATTATATTCACATAAAACTCTGACATTTATAAAGTATATAAATGTAACTTGCACAATGGCAATGTATTTCTGTATTTTCATTTACATTTTCCATACTATATGCGCAACATCTGGAGCAAAATTAAAATAATAATAAATCAATAATATAATAATTTGCATTACTACACTAGCTTTAACATATAATTGAAACATACATCTGAACATTTTTATAAGTTTTTAAAAATTACATAAAAAATGTGTTGCAGAAATTAGATGTTTAACCCTTGTGCATTGTTCAAATTTCCATCCTTTCGTTATGTTCGTGGCTGAAAACAGCCACTACTTTAAACTGCTGTAAAAATTGATCAGATAAATATTTTTTTACTATTTTTTTTTGCATAAATCTATTAATCAACCTCAGCCCTGTTCAAAACTACTAAATGTTTAAAAAAAAAATCAAGATTTTAACTCTTTAATTGCCAAATTCATAAATTATGTCACTGATTTGGGGGGGGGGGGGGGGGGGGGAACACAAAATTACATATTTTCAATATAAAATGTGATTGTGGACTGGATTTTTTTTACCTTTTATCACAGTCTTGGACATGTCAAAGATTAGAAACAACATTGTTTTTGATGCATTGTTAGTTTTTGTGCAGCATCAGATTTTAACTTTTTCTCCCACATTTATTGTTCGTGGCTGTTTTTGCCCCATTGACTTCCATTATAACCACATTTTTTTATTGCAAAGCCATGACACCATATAATCATGCATTTTTGATTGTTGGTGGTTTTCCCTGTTGGGAAGAGGTAACATTTGTAATTTTTACTGTTGATAACCAGGTGGCACCATTAACCCTTTAGATAGGCCTGTGCAAAAAAAAGCTTAGTTTCTGGCTTTTTACATGGAGTTATATGGAGTATAATAGCATAATAAAGTGTGTGTGTGTGTGTTTGCTTTTTTTTTGTGAAACTGTTTTTTCTTCTGAATTTCAGTTCTTCCAGAAAATGGACGTGTGCATGCTGTGGTTGATTTAAGGTGTTTCCAGGATTCCTTAAAGGTATAGTTCAGCTAAAAATGAAAACTCTGTCATTAATTATTCACCCTCATGCCCAAACCCGTTAGACCTTCATTTATCTTCGGAACACAAATGAAGATATTTTTGATGAACTCCAAGAGCTTTCTGTTCCTCCATTGGGAGCCTTCGCAACTAATAAATTCAAGCCACAGAAAGGTAGTAACGACACCATTAAAGGGTAACTAAACCCCTGGTCAGAGCCTGACTCCACCCACTGGTAATATTTGAAAAATGCTGGAAAAGTGGGCAGACCCCAACGGACGAACCGAGGGCGGGGCTGAGCGCGTGATTGACAGACCCGCAGTGATTGACAGCTGCTGTCAGACTCGCTAAGATAGAGAGTGACTGGAGTGACGAAAGTAGCTTTGCAACAGAGCGGTCATTTGAAGTCGAGGACTTTTCTCCCCCACCTTCCCCTGAAGTGGAGGAATTGTCTGTGGACACAGAGCTAAAACCATATCAATTCGAGCCGCGAGCTCAAACTGCGGTGTCGCATCGCATTAACTCCCGCATCGCGATCGGCATCCGACGATGCTAGCGAAGCAGCCGCGCAAGAGAGAATGGTCCAGTATCTGAGTGGATTATTATTACTATTGACCTCCGTTAAGCATATTTTGCCGCTATGTGAAAAAAAATATCCAGCAAAACGCGCCGGCGGTTGTGGAGTCCGTGCAGGAAGAGCAGCGTTTGGCACACAAGTGCATGTAAACACTGGCGCTAATGTCCAAGTCTGGGGGAAAGTTATGCAGTCCAGCAGTGCTGTTGCTACCGGCAACACTACACCTATACCAGCCTAACCACTGTACTAAACACAGACAAAACTAATGCTAAAAATCTACACTATTCTATATAACTGATGCAATACTATGCTACTAACTAACTATGCTTCTAACAACACTAACAACTATGCTAAATAACTACCTAGGCTACACGAAATAATCTAAATAACTATATAAATGCTATGCTAACTAGATGCTAAAATACGCTATCCTGATCGTTTTCAATACTCGTAATTCCAATTTCCAACTCCTGACTCGCTACAGTGGAACCAGATGCTTTTATACCAGGGGCTGCCAGGGGCGTGGCAGAGTAGCGTCACAGAGTACCCTACGTCAGAGAGTACCCCTACTTCAGGAGATTCCGTTTAGCCTGTAGAGGGCAGCACTAAGACGTTTTTACACCATATATTTGAAAATTAAAACACTTTATACTCAAATGTTTAAAAAAGTACTCGAATCAATGAACAGCATTTATGAAGCTCCATTCTTACAGATCATTAACTAAAAAAAAGTTGGTTTAGTGTTTAGTTACCCTTTAAAGTAATCCATGTGACTCCAGTAGTTTAACCTCAATTTTATAAAGCGATGCAAGTGCTTTCACTGCAAAAAATATCTTTAGTTAGTATTTTTGTTTTGTTTCCAGTCCAAATTAAAAATTCTTAGAAGTGTTTACTAGAGAAGTAAAATGACATAAGAAATTCTATTTTGTTTTAAGATAAAAAGAAAGTAATTTAAGTAAATTTTGCTTAAAACAAGCAAAATTATCTGCCAATGGGGTAAGAAAAAAATTCTTGGTTTCCATTTGAATTAAGATTTTTTTTCTTGTTTTCTATTCGAATTCAGATTTTTTTGCTTACCCCATTGGCAGATAATTTTGCTCGTTTTAAGCAAAAATTACTTAAATTACTTTCTTTTTATCTTAAAACAAAATAGAATTTCTTATGTCATTTTACTTCTCTAGTAAATGCTTCTTGATTTAATAATTTTTTGATATTTGGACTGGAAACAAAACAAAAATACTAAGTAAGAAAATAATTTTTTGCAGTGTTGTTTTGCGCAAAAAACAACAATATCATTTACCTCTATGTACAAATTAATATTATCTAAAGCACATTCACAGAACAACTTCCGTTCTTGAGTCAACACAATCCACAGTGCTCCTCCTACTGGATTGCAGGTCAGTATTTTCCTAAATAAAATGCTAAAAAAAAAAAAATAGAAAAAAAAAAGCACCTGCATCGCTTCATAAAATTGGTTAAACCACTGCAGTCACATGGATTACTTCAATGATGTCTTTCCTATCGTTCTGGGCCATGAATGGGTTAGTTGCATTGCTCCCAATGGAGGGACAGAAAGCCCTCAGAATTCAAAGCCCTCTTCATTTGTGTTCCGAAGGTGAACCGAAGTGGGAGAGGGAGTGTGCTGTGATTGGCTGGTGTGAGAACCTGGCAGATCTATAACCAATACAAATTGAATTTGAATCCAAAATCTTCTTCTGTATTGTTAATATATTTTGACATCCACACAGAATTTTGGATAAATTACAAAAATGTAATTTCTAATTATAATCTTCTTTAATACAGACAAGAGAGAGTGTGAAACCATCAGCTGCCAGGCAAATAGTGAAGTCGTAGTGAATACCATTAATAAACATATAATGATTATATGGTATGTACTGTATATCTCAATTTGTTTTCTTTTAAAATCTTTTGTGTGTGTGTGTGTGTGTCCAGCCTGCCAAAAAAGACATGTCCAATCGATACCAACATGAAAAAAAGAATTCTTGGACTGGAAGAAAGTGAGTTCTATTGGCAATTCGAGTGTATTAGTGGTAAGTACAGTTACAAACCAATTAATCTTTGTCTAAAAAATGTCAGTATAACTCCCCAAATAAAATATGGTAAACATTAATGGGATAAATAACTTACCAAAAAATATTTTATATCTGTCGTCATCTACTCTCGTTTTT
This sequence comes from Phoxinus dragarum, assembly GCA_033366665.1. Taxonomy (NCBI): domain Eukaryota; kingdom Metazoa; phylum Chordata; class Actinopteri; order Cypriniformes; family Leuciscidae; genus Phoxinus; species Phoxinus dragarum. The sequence continues at coordinate 298,032 of JARPMJ010000269.1, forward strand.
TCAGACCTTTATGACTCTGTGGAACATAGGGCTGGATGATATGGGCAAAATTTATATCACAATATATTTATTCATTTCGGTCGATACGATATAATTCCGATATCGATATGAACAATATAAAAGCCTCAGAAAAAACTGCCAAGAACGGCCACAATTAATGTCTGTAGGCCTACCTACAAACTTCTGAAAAAATTATTTGCCAAGTCTCTGAAACCTATAAAACTTATGATAATTCAATATTAATAAATTATTGTTAATATTTTATTTGTATTTAGCCTTCATACAAGAAATGTAAAATCACTGTCAAATAAGCATAAGTTAATAAGCTATAGGCTAACATTGATTATATTATTCTTATAGATTGAAAAAAGTGCTTCAGCCAGGATAAAGAATATGAAGAGTTGCTGCAGAAAAAAAAAAAGTGAGCTATGTAATATAAATGCCTTAGAATTAACTCAAATGATCCATAGGGAATTTTAATAACTAATCATGAATATGATTAATATTTTGCATATTACCGTTACATTAAATAATCGAAATTGAAAATGTATAGATTATATGAATATATGAATAATCAATCACAACGTCTTATAATTCCTCATTCCTATATCATTGATTATGAGATAACCTTTAAGGGAAATTCATGTAATGATCAAAGAGGTGTTTGTCCTGCAAAACCATCAAAGATCAATCCATCAATCTCTCAACAAAGTTATCCCTTATTATAAACTCCAAGAAATATTAACTTTCTGGTCGCGAACATTAATTTTCCGGGGTTTATAAAATTAAACTACTTAATGTAGTTAATTATTGAGCGCGGTAGCTCTTAGATCGTAAACCTCATTGACTCGTTTTACAAGCATTCTCCAGAAACAGTTGAATATATTGTTTTAATAAATGCAAAACTACAGAATATAGGCTATTACACAAGATACACGTTTTATATGTCTATGTACATATACATTACAGAGAGAGATAAAGAGAGGATTAGAGAGAGAGAGAGAGAGAGAGAGAGAGAGAGAGAGAGAGAGAGAGAGAGAGAGATCACGTAATGATCTCATGTAGCAAAAATCACAGAAACCTGGAGAGACATCAATCGAACCTTAAAACATTAAAACTCGTTAGAGTTTGATACTTGCAAAAGGATCGTTGTGTGAGTGTGGAGCGCAGAGCGCGTGTTCTCGTGCTGAGGCGCGTTCTCTCGTGAAGCTTCGAAAGCAGGGCGCGTGCTCGTTGCCAGAGCACGTTTTCGCGGGAGCTTTGAAGGCTGGTTGCAAGTGAAGTTGCTGAAGGAATTCAGGCTTCGTTCATTCGACTCGTAGGTGGAAACGAACAAAGGAGAATTTGAAAAGGAAACAAAAGAAACTTAGATAAAGCAAATAAAAGAAGACGTAAACTCCTGGAGGAGTTCAGGCTCGGACTTTCACATGCTGACGACGGCAGGAAGAGCAGGACGCGAGAGAGCAGAAGGGAGAGCGTTTTTGCTTTTAAGGAATGTAAGGATACGCCTTCTTTCGGCGTGATCAGCCAATAGCCTCCAGCATTTCGAAAGCGGGAACTTTCTTTGTCTTGTCAAGAAGAGCGCAGCTGTGTAGATTTACGACAGAGCTTTGGGTTTAGTCATTTCTAGGACTGGAAAGGATTCATATAGTAATAATCATATCATTGCATTCTATTATCAAGATTCGACTCCGTTAGGTCTCAAGATTTAAAATGGTATCAAACACATCCAGGTTACGGTTACAGGAATACAACGTTTGATTATTATGCATTAGTATAGACATTTAAAGTTCGATTAATGTTACACTTGGACATATATATGCTTTCCTATGGTTTATACACACATCTTAACACAACAAGGGATATATTTATTACATTTAAGAGTGACTATTTAGCATTCCTTTTCTCTGTGCAAAACACGTGGGTGTCTTGGTGTGTGTGTGGAAGGCAGATGTTGGTGTGAGGAATGTTGGGGTGTCACGTTACAAGTCTCTTTGTGTGTTGTAATGGAGAAAGAGACAAAGACCTCTTGTCTTCAGGCAAATTAATGAAGTGTTCGCGAGGATCGCGATTCCCTAATTTGACCAGATGGCAGTCAATGTTGCTACAGCTACAACAAGCATGTTGCTGAGGGACATCGAGTGTTGATGACACACTGAATTAATTTTGATTGATGAATCTGAATGTAGTGTTTACATGAACGCTAAACACGTGATCGGATTGTTGTGCGTGTTTATGTCACAAGCTTCAAATCAGAATAGATTTTTTTTGACATGCACAGACTGCACAGATATAGTTTCCAGCTGTTTGCACATAACTCCATTCCCGAATCCACCATTTTGTCCGACAAAGCAGTCAGGAGAGTTAACTTAGTAGATTAACATGGGAGGATTTGAACTTGAGAAGTGGAGTGTACTGACGTCTTTCCGCGATTAAAACCACATTCCTTCTGATGTTCATTAATCATACCTGCAAACTCGGAAGGTCTGAAAAGGGTTTTCTAAAAGGTTTTCCTTTCCTAAAGTAGAACACGGCCTTCTTTTCAATTAATGATATATGCATTCTTTATAACTACTTGCATACATCATTCTTTATTCTCTCAAGCAGACATATTTAAATTAATTCAATATAATTAATCCTTATTAAAGCTATTAATATTAAAGCTAATGCTTTTCGTTTTCTTGTGTTGCTTGATCAATATAAGGACACAGATAGAGGTGTGCGATATATCGTTTAGACGATAATATCCAATTTGTTGTCTGGACGATATGCAAAATTGGGATATCGAATATTTCATAATTTGTACAATCCAACCCCCCAAACATGAAAAGAGCTGAAGGAAGTTAAAGAGAAAACAAATAACACACACTATAACCTTCTAAACTATGATATGTAGCGATTTTAATACTGTATGGGGTTTGTTTGACTATTTTATGTGTTTTTTTGTACAAACTCACGATCGTTCCTCAATTGCACGAGAGTAATTGCTGCTACTAATTTGCAATACAACTACGGAGTTCTTACCTGTGTGTTATGACGTTTCTTAGGTTGAAGCAACGATCCAAAAACGTTAAGAGTAAAGCCGATGAACGATTAATGAAATAGCTGATAGAAAAGGCAACATATGCGTTGTTTGCGGAAAACTGAAGTCTGAAGTTAAAAAGTTTTTCTTAAATGTCTGTGGCGTTCTCAAGTGGCGAGTTTCGTGATTGCATCATTAGAAAATTGCGTTGCATAATGATGAGTCCAAAAGATGGAATACATTTTCCCAAGAGATCCACCGTAATAGCCTCCGAACAGGGCTTCTTTTAACTTCTAGTAAAGGGGTAGTCACATTGTTGTTAGTCTACTAATAGAAGTACTGTTTGCAAATAGGGGTGTAACGTTACACGTATTCGTATTGAACCGTTCGGTACGAGGCTTTCGGTTCGGTACGCATACAAACCAAACGATTCGTTGGAACATTTTTTTTCCTGCCGACCAAAATCCGCGCTGGCGCGACCACCAATGGCAAACCTCTGGGCAAACGTAATAAAAGCGGAACGAAACTGCGCTATTATTTTGTGCTTCACGGACACTTTATCAGTTCGGACCATCAATGTCAGTATGTCCGTGCAGCGCGAGCCGAATCGTGAAGAAGCGACACTGTTATACACAGCGCTAAGAGATCCAGAGAAAACATTTTAATTCGCCACTTAGGCTAAGTAATAACATCACTGCGAGATCTAGTGAGAAGCATTCACATTTCTCTGTTATTAACGGATCAAACGTTGAAACCAGGAGAAACATTTTGCCATGAATGAACTAGTTATAGGCTTTAAGTTCACAGATCAGCAACATTCACCATGGATTTAATATAGTAACACTCACTGTAACCATGGAAGTTTGGCAGAAATGGTAAAATGCCTTCAGGTAGGCCTACATCACACATCTTTTTCCAGCACTTCAAATATTATTATATTTAAATGTTGTTTTTAATGTGATGATGACCAATACATTATTTGTTCATCCTTCAAAGATGACCCCCATTTATAAAACTAAAAGTTCCAAGAAAGTTCCAAACATTTTTTATTTTAATAAATAGGAAATTTATCTGGCATTTCTTTCTTTTTGCTGTATCGAAAACATACATCACTGTATCGTATCGAAACAAACCGTGAATTTTGTGAACCGCCTATTTGCAAAGCACAAAGTTAATTTGTTTAAATCAATAATGTCTCATATCGTTATGTACTAGTAATTCTATACAATGATAGGTCAAATGCAGCAAGTCAAAAGACCAACTGGACCTTCTTTGCCTGTTTGCACACATTTCTTTGAAGGATTGGAAAAATATCGTCTGAATATCGATATCGAGATATTGGAAAAAAATATCGAGATATTCATTTTTGTCAATATCTCCCACCCCTAGACACAGACCGCATTAGGTTTATTACCTAATAATTATTTTCATGAACAACATTTTTCAGACGAAAACGAAACGAAAAAGTAAATTATAAAAACTAGTTTTGAATGACAAAAATCTATTGTCATTTTCGTCAACGAATAAAAACTAGACGGAGATGTATAGTGACCAATAACAGTTGAGTATTCCAGCTTGTGTGTTAATGTGGTGTGTGTTCTTCTCATTTTAGCTCCTGCGTTCATTTGGGCAGAAGGTCGAGACAGAACCAAACCAAAGCTGGACTGTAATCTACTGGCCATATGACAGACTTCACACTGACAACTACCGGCGTGGATGCTGCATCACATGCTTTTCACCAAGAACTTTCACCTAGAATTTAAAGTGTGGAGTATTCATCATGAGGAGACTCAATGTCTTCATCTCTTGTGAGTGGATATCATTTAAAACATTCTTGAAAGAACTGCTCATTTCTTCTGAATTTATAGTATTTATTGTTCTTGTAAAGTAATATTGTTGTAATTGTGGTAATGTATATACAGTATACATTGCAAACATGCTGGTGTTGGACACGTGTTCACAGGTTATAGACATTTTAGAGGAGGTAGATGCTGTGTATTTAAAGGTGCTCTAAGTCATGTTTATTTGTACAAGATGTTATTTTTGTATCTAAATCATTATTACAGTGGAACAAATTGCTATTTAGTTATTTGTTAATTAGAAACTGAATTTTTAACCATTGCACAGCACCACTTTATCACCAATCATTTTTTATAACTTTGTAGTTTATTGTTTTGTCACATGTGAGAACAAATGCAAGTTTATATTTTCTTTCAGATTATGTAATTTTTGTAATAAAGTCTGTATCATTGAATTCATCTGTATCATCTTCTTTCTGTTGTTATTTTGTAGATGTTTGTTGTGACAGAATGGCTTAAATGTAATTTCAAGATAATTTAGTAAAACTGCAGTTTTACTATAGTATTACTACAATATAACTGTAGTAGAACCATGGAATCAAAACCATGGTTTTTAAAAATACCAGTTACTACAGTCATGGTTACTATGATTTTACTGTAGTAAAACCATGGTATCAAAACCATGGTTTTTAAAAAATACCAGTTACTACAGTCATGGTTTGGTTACTATGATTTTACTGTAGTAAAACCATGGTATCAAAACCATGGTTTTTAAAAACCATGGTTCGCACCAAAATACCACGAAATACTACAGTCATAGTTAACTACAGTTTTACTGTAGTAAAACCATGGTTAATTTTCGTAAGGGTATCCATCCTTGTTTGCCCAAGACTGTCAAAAACGTACAATCACAATGCAGAGGAGTTGTTGGTGTACTTCATTGCACAGGTAAGACATTTGTATGGGGACATGTTTCATGTCTACAATGTCCACAGTTTGGTACACCTGGCATCGGATGCAAACCTTTAGGCAGTCTAGATGAGTGCAGTGCTTTCTCTTTTGAGAATTACTTGCATCAGCTGAAAAGATTGGTTCGTTCTGGGCGAAATCCTCTCTCACAGATTGTGAGGCGGCTTAGGGAAGCAGACAAGCTGAGGAAGATACTTCGTGAACCAAAGAAGACTAGAAATAAAAAAACCCCAACAATGTCTTCACTCTTAGTGACCTAGAGTGCTGTGAAGTGTCTGGTGAGACAGAGCATGGGGAAAAGATGTTGCTCTGTCGTATCTATGATCGACTTGAGCCATTCTTCATGCAGCCCTGTGACTCAAGGTTGATTCGAGTCTACACAGCCAGAGATAGTCACACTCGGATGAAAACATTATCTGAGAGGCATTTGGGCAGGCGGGCATTTATGACTGAGGCAGACAGTGGTTTGAGGATTGTACTTACCTTGCTCCATTCATTCTGAGGAGTTCACAGACTTAAAGGATTAAATCACTTTAGAATAAACATTTACTGATAATTTACTCACCCGCATGTCATCCAAGATGTTTATGTCTGGCTTTCTTCAGTTAAAAAATAATTCATGTTTTTGAGGAAAACATTCCAGAATTGTTCTCCATATAGTGGATTTCACCGGGGTCAAACTGGTTGAAGGTCCAAATCGCAGTTTCAATGCAGCTTCAAAAGGCTCAACACGATTCCAGCCGAGGAATAAGAGTCTCATCCACCGAAACAATCGTCATTTTCTTTAAAAAATCTGAACCTATATACCTTTTAACCAAAAATGCTCGTCTTGCTCTAGCTCTGCGATGCACCACGCATTACGTCATTACGTTGGAAAGGTCACGCATGACGAAGACGTAAGTACCGACCCAGTGTTTACAAAACAAACACGTTTTTACCTTTTTTTTGTAAAGGACGATGTCAGACGATTTTGAAGTTGGATGAGAAGATGAGATGGAGTTTCACCCTACCCTACCTTTTTGAACCGGAGTACACAGACGAACTTAACGTCACGGGTGACCTTTTCTAACAGGGAAATATTTCAACTAGCACAGATGAACTATCAAAATGCTGTTATCAGTCATTCCGGGAAATGGCAAGTACTAAACATTCTGCAAACAATGCTGGTAGGTCAGTTAGCCTCGTTTGCAGCAACATTATACTGAAGAATAAATCCTGCAGCACCTGCTGATTGCCCAAAACTGTGATTTAAGTTGGCATTTGACATTTTGAATTTGTATTTGACTTGACACTTGTGCAAAACTCCCTTTGGACTCTGGTAAAGTGGACTTGGTCACACCTCTGATCTATTGTATACAAAGATATGCATTTTTATTTTATATTTTTTGTAGACCGTGTTTTGCTACTGGCCGCAGAAGAATGTTACCGCCAAAGTCAAAAGGAGAGAGATACCAGACAAAACACGTTGGGCCAAATGTAAAGTCTCAGTTTTAACATACACAGGTTTTATATTGTTTCACACAGTTTAATCTTGAGAACTAATTCCACAGACATCTACTGAAAAAAAGACATTTCAAATGATTACATTATTGACACACATGAGTGAAAAGGATAATTTACAGCTATGGAAAAAAATGAAGAGACCACTTAACATTGATTTCTGAACTTGAAGTGGTCTCTTCATTTTTTTCAGAGCTTTATATATTCTGTATATACACACACACATTGAATATCTCTGCTCTGATCTCTACCAATATTTTGGAGACAACTACAACAAGGCCAGGGACAAGGTCAGCCAAGCAACAATGACCTCAAATTTGGACAGTGACCAGGAAGAAGAAACAGGCAGGAAGATTGTCACTCCTGCTCAGTACCTCGACTCAGGTAAAAGACAGTTTGGTGGCCGTTTGTTTTTTGAAGTTGTTATTTGAAGAATGAAGGACAACTTTTACAGACATTGACCCTGAATGTGTAAAAGGTAATCTTAAAGATGTTGTAATCATTTTAATGTCCTCTGTTTTACTTTCTTATATTGGCAATTATTTATTTATTTAGCAGGTTGCAAGACGTATTTTGAGTATTCTTTGGCTCAGCCTGAAAAGACCCAGAAAAGAAACGCTCTAAAGAACATGGCAAAGAATCGTCAAAGAAAGAGACGGGTAAGTTAAGAAACTGGTTAAGCAGTTTTTTTTTTTTTTTTCTCAGAATGTTACTATCCTCTCTGCGTTTTAGTGGTTAAATTACTGTCATGTTTTGCTGTTGCTGGAGACCAGGTCCAGGGTTGTACAAACCAACACAGAAAGGGACCTGTGGAAGACCGCAACAATAGAACTGATGTCTGATGAAGATGATGCTATTGTTGATGGAAGGCCAGTGTGGATGGTGAGGTCTCCACCAAACAGAACCACAGCGTTCTCTTCCCTTTGTCAGGTACTACAAACCAGACTCGAGGCTGAGCCACGCCACCAGCGCATCATGGCAGATTGAACATTTGAAAAAAACTCAAACAACATTTGTTAGAATTTGTTGCAATTCCTTTATATTTCTAATTTTAGTATTCTGTTCCTTTTTCTTGATTCCTATATTTTTATTTTATTGATTCCCATTTTTATATATATTGAATATTTACATATATTTTATATACACCTTAATTTCGATATTTCTTACTTATTGTTCTCGGTTTATATTGTACACTTTATTTGTTCCTTTTTAGATGTCCATGTTGTGTGTTTTTCTCCACGTTTTGCATTTTATTCTTTTACACCTTTAGATAGGCTTATATTTTGTTCACTTATTTATTTTTCCCCATTCATTTTAATGCATGTTTATTATGCTCTTTGGAATGTTCTTTTTGTTTATTTATATTGTTTACTTAAAGTGTATATAAAATATACGTAAATATTTAATTTGTTATATTTCTTATACATTTATTGTTCTTATTTTATATAGTTTACTTTGTATATTTATTCCTTTTTTAGATGTTCCTTTTTATATACACTGTGTATTCCTTTACATCTCCATCCTTTAAATACATTTTGTGCACTTTTTTTCATTATTTTCTTTTTACCCAATAATTTTAAAGCAACACAAAGGAATACTTTTCTACCTTAAAATAATGTTTCCAAAATCGTTTCAGTGGTTTATCAAGTCTTAACGGTGAAAGGCACTTATGCCCTTTATCTGCTATAACCACACTATGTAAGATTGCCAGATCGGCTCGAGTTTCTGTAGTTCTAATGAGACAATTCCACTTCAAAACCTGTAGGACGACTGCAGAGGAAAAGTTCCATAGTGTTACTTTATGTATGTTTATAATATTCTTTGAAATGTCCATGTTATATTTATATTTGTACATTCTTTTAGATGCCCTTGTTACTTCATATACACTTTATCCCTTTAAATGCATTTTGTTTTGTTCCTCCATTCCTTTTTTGTATGCCTGTTTATAATGCTCTTTGGAAAGTTTTATATACCTTAATAAATATTTCCAACTTTCTCAAATTGTTCTTTTGTGTGTTTTAATTTTTTATTAAATGTTAAATGTGTTAAAATGGGGTGGGGGTATTTTGAGCAATCTGCATAGCTGGCCTATAACCAATCAAATCACTATACTATAATGCCTAGGGTGGGCTAAGTTTTAAAAGTAACCAATGAAATCCCTTTACTGGGTTTTCAATGTGTCCTGTCCTCCAATAGTGGTCTGGGTTATTGGAGTGGTTTTAAAAGAACAACCAATCCAGTTTGAGATGGGGGACCAATAGGGGGTGGAAGGCAAAGGTGCTCACAGGTGTGAAAATGTCTCCTGAAAAAAACTTTAATGGGATTACTTGCCATGGTAACAAATGGCTGTAGCACGGAAGTATACGTCCACAACATACATCCGATTTGGTATCATTTCGGATGTATACGGATATATACAGACCCGTGGAATTTGACCTATCCGGCCAGTATACTCCTGGATTCTTCCGAATTTCAGCAGTGTATACAGGAGTATACACTCAAAAAAATAGCCAGTGTTGCCACAGTTACTTTGAAAAAGTAATCTGATTACCGATATCTGATTACTCCTTTAAAAAGTAACTTAGTTACTTTACAGATTACTTGATTTTAAAAGTAACTAAGTTAGATTACAAGTTACTTTATTAGTTATGTGACCAAGGTAAAGGGGCGACTCTCCCCACTTACCACCCCGAGGAGCAAACCACACCCACCAATAAAGTTCAGAGACTTGTCAATTCAGTTTAAAACAATGAATTTATTAAAGTCTCAATAGTTAAAATGTCTGAGCAACTGCCTTCATCCACGAGATGGCTCTGAGCCTGGCTTTAGTCCAGAATTCTTCCACGCTCCCCCACTTAAAGGGTGTTGCCACCAAGCGGGAGTAGATGCTCCCTCAGCAGATAACTGGCAGTACGGTGTCACAGGTTTACTCACGGCACTCCGTTGGCCGCTCAGTCCGTCACAGCCCCGTCAACGATGCCTGGGGGAAAATCCACAGCACACGTGGAATACTCTTTGAAACAGGAAAACACCGCAACACATCACAGGGTTCCCACACCTTGGTTAACCTCAAATTCAAGGACCTTTCAAGGACTTTCCAGGTCCAATAGCCTAAAATTCAAGGACTTAACCCTCTGATCATCTTCATTTAGGGGTCACACTTGGCTCTGTCGCGGTCAAAAGTGACCGAAGCCTTGACATGCAACTTCTTTTTTCCCCCCAGGAAATATATTTTTGTTCAATAATATTTTTGGATTATTTAGAATTTTGAAGGGATTTTATGATACTACGCAATATTTTTAAAAAAATTATGAGCTCTTTTTTTTCCATTAGAACTAATATATATATATATATTTAAAAAATATTTTTTTATTTTCGCATTTCACATTAAAAGTGGAAGCCTTTAAAAAAATGTTTGAAGTGAGAAAAGTGCCATTTGGAGGCGTTAAAAAAATAAAACTTGTAATGTCCTGTAACCAACTGTATAGCTCCCTATATAAATGCTAGGATGGCTTGAGGAGAAGTAAATCATGGGCTAACTTTCATTTTCAAGTGAACTTCTCTTTTAACGAAGCGTGTAAATGCGCGTAACTAATGTAAATCAAGCAAGTTAGTACGTATAGGCCACAAAGTGTTGCCGAAGTAACACATTAGCGGACCGGAGGGAATAATATGGATTTTTTTCCAGAAAACTTCTTGCACAAAATAAATTCAAGCACTTTCAAGAACTTGTATCTATTATGATTGTTTTCAAAAACTTTCCAGGGCCTTGAAATCTTTTTTTCCAATTCACAAACTTTCAAGGATTTCAAGGACCCGTGGGAACCCTGCACCCAGGTTCAAGTGAGGTCTCACCACAATCTTCACACCAATAATCAGCAGGCGGTTGACGCAGAACAGTGGCAGGCAGGCAGCACTGGGATGGGGTATTCCGTTATTTACATGCCAGGGAGAAGACGTACTGGATGGTAGGTTTACAGTTGTATGCCTGGGGCGGAGAGCTGGGATCCTTAAGCTGCAATGCAGATTTAGTGATAACGAGACAGTATGGAATACTACTGCGAGACTGGCGAATCACAACAGCAATGCACATCCCATGTGGAAGTCACTAGAATAACACGAGGCTGGGGGATCGTTGGCTACAGCACTAGCAAGACAGCAGTATGCACATCCAGTGTGGAAGTCGATAGAACAGTACAATGAGGCTGGTGGATTGTTGGGTGCAACACCCACGGTCAGTCCAAACTGGACGTATACTCAGACAAAACTTTGCTCACAATAACAAGGGGGAGACGGAGGACGGGCGAGCATATACTGGCAGTATCTTTCCAGCGTTCCACAACTCAATCCAGCCACTTTATGTAGAAATGATTACTTAGCTCATCGTAGCCCAGCCGATCGCTCTTTTGTCTCGTTAGATGCGGTATTCCACAGCCCCAGACAGTCCGGCTTCCTATTCACTCGTGCTCGTTGTCCTCTCCTTATTACAGACTCTACCGCTGCGTCTCCAGCGTGTCTACCTCTTGATCGGGAATCCAGAGCTCGTCACGAATCCGTCTCACCCCACACTCAGTTTTCTTTTCACCCCCAAAGACTGTAAGTCACAAGCTTAAAAACACATTGTCGAGCCTTGTTAGCCAATCATTAAACCACACACTTTGCCGCTACACACCTGTCCAACGTCAGCGATAAGGACATCACGTGTGAATGCCGGCTTTGTTTTGGTCCGTCTTTTAATGCCTCCTCCTTATGGGAAACAAACCTCGGGAATTTTAGTTCTGCCCCACAACCTGTGGTCCCCTGGTGACAGCAGCTGCCAACAACACCCCCGCCGCCTCAGCATAAAAATGACAACCGGTTTTGACAACACTCACTTTATTGGAAGTGCATTTTTAACAGTAACATAAACAATGTATCTCCTCCTGACATTTTAAGTTGTACTGTAGTGTTTTTAAAAAAACTAAAATGTCTTTCTTTACCTGACATTTATCTGTTAACACTGTAATGGCAAAACTTACTATTTATAATCTACATTGTTTATAAATGTAATTATTCAACTCTTTTTAACTTTTTAACATGTTTTCTGAACATTGAACCTGTTGTTCACAGCATTAGAGCAGCGTAATAATACCAGAGTATATTATGATATTATGTCTACTTTTGTTACTTTGGCCTAATCTTATGTAGTAATCGATGTTATGAGTGAACCAGTGGAGTGGGACGAGTGAACCAGTGGTTGTACCTCATTAACAGAAGCTTCTCAAACCTCTTGTCAGAAAGTCTATTTCTTCTAGGCGTGAGCACCAAACCTCCCAGACTGAAAAGCCGCTCCACAGGAGCACTTGATGGGGTTGGAGTGTTATACTTTAACCCTCTGGGGTCTGAGGTGTTTTCTGGGTCCTGGAGGTGTTCTGACATGCTCTAACATTTGTGCTTATTTCTGTTACTTGTGACATTTTCATGGCTAAAGTCTTATTACACTGCATTCATCACAAACTCTGCTACAATAATAGGTCAGCAGCATGTATGTAAAAGTTTATAGTTTTGAGATAATAACATTTATGCGTGGTTTGTGAAAATGACCAAAAAAAAGTCACTAAAATTATGTCATGAAACCCAAACTGATTATTTCTTCGCAAGGCTTTTGAAAATTGTATCACGTAGCCTAGAATATTTGCTCCAAAACTATGTAAAAATCATCCTGAATACTCATTCAGATAAGACAGTATATTGTTTTAAAATTTGTATGACATGTTTTGTGTAAGAAAGCTTTATGCGAGGAGGCGTTAACCACCATGAATATTGAGTGTTTCCCAGCTGAGAAAGACAAAGAGCCTCCCATAATGGCCCTATTAGGAGCTCTCAGGCACTATCATTACATTACCTTGCACAAAGAATGAGGAGATTTAAAAAAGAATGGCTTTTTTATTGTTTGAATTTATTTACAACACAACATAATCCAAAGATACACAACAAATGGCAAAAAAGCACATTATATAACACACTGAACTAAAGACAGAGACTTAACCAGTCACACACATTTGTGCAATTTCTGAAACATAGTACATACCTGTCATTTCCCAGGTGTTTGATTTTTCACTTTACCTCCTCATGCTCATGTTGAAGTCAGCAGGACGGGTAGCTACCTAAAAAAAATATATATATAAAAAACCTGTGAACATGCTGATATCAAGAAGAAACCAGGGCTGCATGATTGTGGGAATACTTTTTAGATTTGTTCTGGTTAAAATTCCTTTTTAAAATTTACAAAATACACACACACACACACACACACATATATATACATATATATATTTGTTGTGCATTGTAGGCATATACCTGCAGGGGCCTGTTTCAATAAGGAGGTTCAACCAACTCTGAGTTAAAACTTGAACTCTGAGTTGACTTACCCTGAGATGGGAAACTCTGAGTTTTCGGTTACAGATCAGCTGAAATTAGTTAGTTCAATCAACTCTAAGTTGATTGACTCTGAGTTAAGCGCGTGCACCACAACTATAAAAAGCCATTATCAATGGAGCGCAGATATTATGAGTCACCATGGCAACGGCGCCAGACAAAAAGAGGTCTTCATATTTTTCACCAGCAGAACTGGATGTGCTTATGCAAGCATATGGAGAGTACGAACATATATTTAAAAAAAAAAGCAACACGGCTGCAGCGGCGAAGGACAGAGAGTTAGCGTGGGAGAAAATAGCTGCTCGAGTCAATGCGTAAGTTTACATTTGAATTACTGTTATACAGTGTTGTGTGTAATTAATTACTAAGTAATCTAAAAAAGTTTTTAATTCTAACTAACTAAAGTTAACTAAAGTTTTTAGTTACAGTTCTTTTTTTTTATTTAAAGGGATTACTCTGTAATTTAAAGTAAAATCTGATGTAATTGCATTAAATGCTGCATAGACTATAAAGCAATTCTGTATAAAATAATAGTGGATTTAACATCAAATTTTAAAAGATATATTTTTTCAAGAATAATTCATGCAATTGTATGTTTATTTGAAAGCATTAAAAGTGCAGTTTCTTGTCTCTCCTTGTATTGTTCAAGTGGTTGATGTTGATATGGGATTTAGAAAGTAATTAGTAATAAGTAGACCAATACTTTCTAGAGATAGTAATTATTACATTAATTCAACCTTATTTTAATTTTCATGTAGGTGCAATCCTGCAGGTGTTAAAAGAACATGGCAGCAGCTGAAAATGAAATATAAAAACGTAATTCAATCAGGTAAGGCTTGAGCATATCATGGTTATAGTCTACCTGACTTTACTAACATTTGACATATTAAATAACTGAATAGCATCCAGTGTCTAGTAGTGCAGCAGCAATTTTGACATACGTCTAAATGTTCATTCTCAATTGACAGCCAACAGAAAGAAGGCAGAGGCTCGCAAAACGGGGGGAGGACCTGCACCACCACCTCTGACAAATGCAGAGGAGATGGCCCTGAGCCTGAATGCTGGAAGGCCAATGGCTGAGGGAATTCCTGGAGGGACTTCATCAGAGACAGTCACTCCTGAAGATTCAAGTGCCTTCATAAAATGTATGAGGTCTACCTATGTGTTGTATTTTTTATATAGGCTATTTGTGAACTTTCCATTTATTTTACTTTGGGTTGGGTTTTTCGTTGGTCCCAATAGATTCTGATGGTAAAATCTGTCTTTTGGAGCCTCCTGTCCCAACAGAACCACAGTCAGTTGTAAGTAGCCGACTCAATACAACAGAAATTATGACAAATAGTGTTATAAAGTGTACTCAAATGCTCATCTTCACAGGATGATGGGGATGAAGAAACCGTTTCTGCTGCCACAGAGAGGCCTACAGAGGTAATGTTAATATTATGTGTCTATCAAACAATCTACACATTCACATTTCTTCACCTTTTTTATGTAGAGTAGCCTATAGAATCTAAGTTTATATCCAAGTATAAACGGACATTCTTATCTCTCACCCCCAGAGTGTGGAGGAACAGCAGGAGGACGGCCCATCAACTTCTGGTGCACAGATGAACACAGTTCAGTGATTTTCAGTAAATGCGACAGTTTAATTCTGTAGAATTTTAGAACTACATGATGTAACTGTAATCTACTGTATTTTCAGCTGCCAGTTAAGGAGTTATATAGACTTCTTCTTATAAAAAAAATAGAAAGAAACAGCAAAGAACTTGTTTACTTGGACCGCCAGATCCAAAAGGCAGATCTAGAAATCGAGATTCTGAAAATAAAGCTAGAGGTGAGTGCATGGTCACAGGTGAATTCTAAGAAGTATTGAATATATATATTAAAATCTTTTTTCTTTTCTTTTTTTTGAATGTGTAGGAAATAAAGAACACCATATAAATTGCTGTGATTTTGTGTTTATTTTTATTTTATTTTGTGGTTGGTTGTGGTGGTGGTGGATATAATGTGTATTAATCTGAGAAGACATTGCGGCATATCATATCCCGGACTGCCCTTCCATCCTGGAAATCTGCCGGGTTGATGGGGTCTTCCTCTGGGTCTTGTATTTGTAGGGCAGGGTGTTGCTCCCCTCTAATTATTGCAATATTATGGAGAACAACACATGCCACAATAATGTCGCAGGCCCTTTCAGGGGTTACCCTGAGGTGACGTAGACACTGGAAACGTGCTTTCAACAGGCCTATGGTCATCTCCACCCGGGCTCTCGTCCTGCAGTGTGCCACATTGAAGCGGCGCTGGGCGCTGGGCGCCTGGTTCAGGTTCTGGGTAAGGGGTAACTAGTGTTGGTCGGCATGGGTAACCCCTATCTCCCAGCAGAAAGCCATCAATCTCTCCTGTAAGAAAGTTCACATTGCTTTAGAGCTGCATAGAAGTTCCCCTGTAAGTGTGTAGTGCATACATTGAAATATGTGCATTTACTTACCCCTTTCCAGTCTGTTGCTCAGGGTTGACTCACGATACATTCGTGAGTCATGAACAGAACCGGGCCACTTGGCCTCCACATTTGTAATGAGATGTGCAGCATCACATATGATCTTGACAGTGCAAAGAATGAGACATGTTATAGTATTGTGATGTAGTCTTTGACCATTAGAAATAGTAGGCTGTCAGTGTACCTGCACATTAATACTGTGGATGGACCTCCTGTTGACATAGTCAGCTTCATTTTCGGAAGGTGCAATGATGGGAATGTGTGTGCCATCAATGCATCCAACCACATTCGGAAATCCTAAAAGGAATTCTAATTATTAGTTTACTTCCAGGGGTTGCAGCAAGATGCTCTTAATCATTTCTCAGGTTAGCTCATTTAAACCGATTTATTCATCACTGACCTGCAATCCTGTGAAACTCCTCTTTGATGGCTCTGACAGGTTTGTGCCCAGGAAACAGCACAAAAATTCTCAAAAAGCGCTTAAGAGCGAGGCACACTTTCCTTACAACTCTGCAAACAGTAGCTTTACTAATATGTTCTGCATCCCCGATGTTATACAGAAAACTACAATTTGCAAAGAAACGTAATGCAACGCAAAGCATCTGCTCGGATGTAAGAGCACGGCCGCGATGGCTGATATTTCTGATGTAAGGATGGATGAGATTATGGATGTATCTTATCGACTGTAAAGAAAAACGGTACCGCTCAAATAAAAATGAATATGGATATGACAAAAAATCCACTCTGGGCCTCAAAATCCTCTCCCGACGTAAATGTAACTCCCTACGGATTAATGCAGCCTCTTCATCCACAGGATCGTCCATAAAAGGACATGCCATTTCATTCAACTTTAATTTGATCCGCTCTGCGTGACTGAAATATGCGCAATGAATGAATGTACCGAAAGAATGAATGAGGTGTTTAAATACCACTTCCTCTTTAAAAAGGGGGAGGAGACCGAAATAAACTCTGGGTTTACTGAAGAAAACCTGCTCCCGACCAGGTTAGGTTCACAGAGTAAGTTACCATGGTAACTGACTCTGAGTATAAGTTACCTCTCTTTCAGAAACGGGCTTGACTTACTCTGCTTTCTCGGGTTTGATTTACCTCCCATTCTGAAACGGAAAACCCAGAGTTTCCCTCATTTCAGGGTTAACATACTCAGAGTTTTCACTTAACCTCCTTTCTGAAACAGGCCCCAGGGCTGAATAAAATAATAATAACAATAGTATAGCAGGCATCGTTAAAAAGGAACACTTCAGAAACATATTGATTATCATATGTTACTTCAAATGTTTACAATCGATATGACGTTATGAAATGAGATTGGAGTAAAATCATGGTGCGTTTTGCTTTTCAAACGCACGTCGCGCGACTGACTCAAACACACAGCGCGACTGAGAACATTCACTGAAGCATCGAGCAACAGTTCAATGACAATGTGAAGTTTAAGCAACAATAACACTAACTAATATAATTCAGAATTATTTCTTACCTTAACATCGTTCTTGTCTTCAAATCGCGTTCTTCTTCTGGTGTAAACCCAATAATCTCACAGCGTGTCTTCCAAACTCGACGACAACAGAGGACTGATAAAGTTTGCCGCTTTGTTGTTGAGGTAATGGGGGCGTTCGCGAGACGCATGGACGATTTGCATCTCTATATGTTTTGCGCGTGTGGGTGTGGTCACATTAAAACTAATGAGCAATGGTTAGAGAAATTGAATATCTTGTTGGTTTTATACAAATTAATTAAACAGAGAATATTTGTTTTCGTTTTGAATCAGATCATTTAAAACTACACACTTAAATGATTATAAACATATAGAGCTCACAAATGTGTGACAAGTATTCGCTGAGTTTTGTTTATTTTTAGAGACGTCCTCAAGAAAAAAAAGTTCAGGAGACGAAGAGGCATCTTCATCTCACAGATTCTTTTTTCATTTTTATTAAGTCTGTATGACCATACCTGACGGAGTATTTTAAGTCTATTCAGCTGCTATGTGAAAAAAATCGCGCAAATCACGCCGGCGTGATTGCCGACCCCAGAGGGTTAAGAACATTTTCTTTATGTTTGGAAACTGATGCAGAATCTGAAGGTCATAGGCTGACCTCAGGTAGTCCATGACTTCATTTTCTGCAGGGTAGGTTATGGCGGCAAATCAATGACAATAATAAACGAGCGCACAGCTAATGCTGGCGCGCGCGGTAAATGACTTTAGCGAGCGAATAACAGATCTACACGCGAGGAAACGGGAACTCGCGAGCTCATTCAAGCCATGCGCGCGCGCAGACATCTCCTCTGCACGCAATTCAAGCCCTCGCGCGCACGCAGACATCTCCTTTGCACGCAATTCAAGCCCTCGCGCGCACGCAGACATCTCCTCTGCACGCAATTCAAGCCCTCGCGCGCACGCAGACATCTCCTCTGCACGCAATACAAGCCATCGCGCGCGCGCATGATCATTCCCCACGCTCTCGCGCTCGATCTGCTCTCGCCTGCTGCTTTTGCTCGCTCGAACACTTTTATTTTTGGCAGTCGAGGGGCGGTGCTTACTGTTTTAATAACCTCAAATGTCATTGGTTACATCCCTTTTCCCGGAAGTCACTTGTGATTGGACGCCTGTGATTGTCAATCAAGAGCGGCAAAGGCACGACCCAAAAGCTGGTTGTCAACCACTGTTAAAAACAAAGAAGAAGACAATCACTTGACTTAAGACATGGCTTCATTAACGGAGCAGATGCATGCGAGTTATCACTTAATTTGTTTTTATTTTATTTATTTATTGTTGTTTATTAATGTGTAATGTGATTTAATGCATTGTTAATATAGAATAGATTCTTACCAGAAACTACACTAGTCTTATCTGTGATTGCATTCTTGTGTTGTTAAGAGATATTTACAGACTGTAATGACACATTTCCATGGTTATTCGCATTGTAAATCTACCAAAATGTTTACAATTTTCTACATTTTATAATTATAACACTATTATTTGTGTTATTTGTATTAAAATATTTTTTTAAAAATTGGAGGAAAATGTGAATGCAAATATATATATGCTTTTGAAAATGAGTAAAAATTACAAAATTACAAAAAACTGCTTGTTAACATCAGGTGTCTTCAATGTTGGCAATAACATATATTTTGTCATTTTTACTCATTTTAAATGGTTAACATTTAAGGAATTAATTTGATTAATTATTACTCAATTCTAATTTGTTAAATTTAATTAATAATATTGCTTGTAATCTGTTGCCTCATTTTTATTAATTAGATATAAATAAAATCTATGTTTTCATTTTTACAGTGCTTATTGATATAAACACATAATTTATCTTTCATCCAAAGCCCTTGTTAGATTTACAACTATTTAATGGACACTTTTTACATTTCTGAGGTTCTCAGAACCAATATAATTTTGGTTGGGTAAACGTATGGTGGTGAATGGGAGGGAGTATAGTGGTTATGTAGTGGTGAACTACAGCATATATATATATTTGCATTCCCATTTTCCTCCAATTTTTAAAAAAATATTTTAATACAAATAACACAAATAATAGTG
Source organism: Phoxinus dragarum (assembly GCA_033366665.1). Classification (NCBI taxonomy): domain Eukaryota; kingdom Metazoa; phylum Chordata; class Actinopteri; order Cypriniformes; family Leuciscidae; genus Phoxinus; species Phoxinus dragarum. Next base: position 317,798 of record JARPMJ010000269.1, read on the forward strand.
TTATAAATATAAAATGTAGAAAATTGTAAACATTTTGGTAGATTTACAATGCGAATAACCATGGAAATGTGTCATTACAGTCTGTAAATATCTCTTAACAACACAAGAATGCAATCACAGATAAGACTAGTGTAGTTTCTGGTAAGAATCTATTCTATATTAACAATGCATTAAATCACATTACACATTAATAAACAACAATAAATAAATAAAATAAAAACAAATTAAGTGATAACTCGCATGCATCTGCTCCGTTAATGAAGCCATGTCTTAAGTCAAGTGATTGTCTTCTTCTTTGTTTTTAACAGTGGTTGACAACCAGCTTTTGGGTCGTGCCTTTGCCGCTCTTGATTGACAATCACAGGCGTCCAATCACAAGTGACTTCCGGGAAAAGGGATGTAACCAATGACATTTGAGGTTATTAAAACAGTAAGCCCCCGCCCCTCGACTGCCAAAAATAAAAGTGTTCGAGCGAGCAAAAGCAGCAGGCGAGAGCAGATCGAGCGCGAGAGCGTGGGGAATGATCATGCGAGCGCGCGATGGCTTGTATTGCGTGCAGAGAGATGTCTGCGCGCGCGCATGGCTTGAATGAGCTCGCGAGTTCCCGTTTCCTCGCGTGTAGATCTGTTATTCGCTCGCGAAAGTCATTTACCGCGCGCGCCAGCATCAGCTGTGCGCTCGTTTATTATTGTCATTGATTTGCCGCCATAGTAGGTCTCCTCTGGCTCTGTCTCAAAAGTGAAAAAGTCCATCTCACCTTGGCTGGCAGGTGTGGTGGGCACACGGACAGGGCTCTGTGCTGCAGGAGCAGTTGTGCGGCGGCACTCCTCTGTCAGAAGCTCTTTTACTCGCTCCCTCCTACCTGCATCTCTCAGCCATCGGAGTTTGAATTTTGGATAACTGACAGCTGCGAGAAGGGCATCTTTGTCGTCCAGCACACCAGCAAAACGAGTCTGGATAGCCTGAAAAATATAATTGATATGTTTATGCCTACAAGCTGAGTCTGTAGCCATTTTTAAGAAACTGCTGAAGACGTATCTTTTTCGACAGCGCTTGATCCAGTAATAATAACACTTTCTCCTCTATTCTATCTAAAATATATATATATATATATATTTAAAAAAAATACTACGTTAGATTGAACTGCAAAGGGTCATCATAGCACTTACATACTGTTGTCCTACTGCTAGTTTAATTGCTTTTATTGTTCTCATTTGTAAGTCGCTTTGGATAAAAGCGTCTGCTAAATGAATAAATGTAAATGTACAAGGTCTACTATTTATTATATCATTGAATTACTTGCAAACCATGCCTAATGGTTACTTACTGACATTTGTATTTGTTTTAATCTTCTTTTGCAATGATAATGAATATTCTGTTCCATGTTCATGAATAGTGTGATGCAAGAAATTTTAACTAGCTTGAAAGATGGAACATACCTGCACTACGGCATCTGGAAGGCCTGCAGTCATCCTGAAGAGGGCATCTTTCACAGCCAGGGTCTTCTGCATCAGAACTTCAAGTGTGGGTAGTAAAGTCCCATAAGGAGAGTCGCCTTGTAAAATGTCCAGTGCTGCAGTCAGAGGCTTCATGGCGGTGCAGTACTCATGCAGGAACTGGTACTCTTTGTCTTTAACCCTCTGGGGTCTAAGGTGTTTTTGGGGTCCTTGAGATGTTTTGACATACCCTGATATTTGTATTTTTTTCAGTTGCTTATAAACATATTAATGGCAAAGGTGTTATTACACTCTATTTAGCACGAACATGGCTAGGGATGGGAACCGGAAACCGATTCTCCGACTCCTCTTCCTCTGCTTTCTTCTCTTAATCGTCTGCAATATATACTTTATCTAGTACATTTTCATTTACCATAAAACTATTTCTAATACATAAGTACTTTCTACTCTAAATCAGTCAACACATACATTTCATGCAAGTAAGTAATTTTTTCTTAATAATAGTGAAATCACACAATACATATCTTGTTCAACATCAATGACAGGGTTACATACATCTATCTTAGCAAAAGCATTATTACTATTTAGGTTACATCACTTCAGAGCAAATCAAGCATTAATCAAGGCAGTTTAATTGCAAAATCATCCTCTATATTAACAATACATACACACACACATATACAGACTCAACCAGAATGCCTATTACCGCCGCGCCAAAAATAATCCAGTCCGCGGTAAAAATAATCCAGTTGCATTTCAAAGTCATTCGCGAAATGACCGCCAGGTGGCGCAGAGGGACATTGTGCAAAACAGCAGCTATTGCTGTATTTTTAAATGTAAGCGGGGTTAATGTCAATTAACAGATGAAATAGGCTACTATAGAACATGGTTTAGGACAGAAAAATAGAATCATAATTTAAAAATAGAGACGAGAAAAATATAGGCCTAGGCTTTATTTCATATTGTAGCCTACGCCTATAGATGTCGGTGGGCGACATAAGCCTATTGCCCGTTGGGAGCAGTGTGATAAAATAATAATAATAATAATAACAAAAATAACAAACAAAAATAAATTAGGTGCAATGAAGCTGATTATTTTTTACGATTCTATTGAGGAATGAGACGAATGAAGAGCGTTTTTCTGGAGAACAAACACTGGAGAAACCGGGCATTTCTCAGTGAGTAAATTCATGGCCGAGTGGCAGAATTTACGTATCGGTCATTTGGATAACACGGGTTCGAGTCCTGATCAAACATAGACTATTGTACATTTTATATTAGCCTATTAATGCATGTCATAGCCTATTATTAATGCAGACAATCAAACAAACAAAACAATTTTTTTTTATACAGGATAGCCTTTTTTTTTGAGTTCCTAGCCTATAAAGAGTTTGTAAAAACATGGTTTTAAGCAAGGTGCGATATGCCAGGGGGGACGGGGATTTCCTTCTGGTCTAAACATCCCTGCTTCTGCTGAATTATTTTAATCCCCCCTCCCTCCACAGTAATCAATGCTATAAATTACTTCACCAATAGACCATTTAAAATATATAAAATAAAGATATGCAACAGGCACGTTTAAACGACAAACAATTTTTTCAAAGTTTGATTGCATTTAAAAAGCAATCGTCTTCAAAATGACGCGAACAAAGCACAAGGCTCGGACTATACTTCTGTGGTATAGTTGTATATATGAATTGTAGCCACTTAGTCTTCAAATGCTCCTCCTTGGGCAGATGAAAAAGTTGGCTTTTGAGTCGCACTTCAGAACACAGCGTCTCGTCGCCATGATGTTTCCCTGCTGGCCTTGGAGCGCAATAAGTGGGCGTATCGTATTCAAATAACTTGACAAGTTGACGTCATCTAGTCAGAGAAAAAGCTTCGGTCTTCTAACGATTCATAAAAATGACTCCGAGTCGACTCTCACTTTTGAAAGACAATAACTTTGTATACGGTGCACTTTCATATTTCAAACTTTGCAGGATGTTTTTGTTCACTTAGATCTATGTTACACACTACATGAAAGGTAAATTTCAAAATTCCATAATAGGTGCCCTTTAATAAATGTTATCTGATTAGGTAATCCGTATGAAACCGAGAGGTGCAGAGGATCTACTCAAACATGTTTAGCTATCATGTGAGCGCTTCCCAATGAGGAACGGACAAGGGTGAAAATCTCGCTATAATTAAATGTAGTCTAGGCTAAATCGCCCTGAATTAAATTGTAAAAACAGATCAGATAATGTATTTGTCGAAATGTTGCGATATTGTTTCATTTAAGTTCATAATTATTCTATAAATGTTATTTAGTTTAGCAGCAGCAAGCACTGTGGTTCGAGATTTATATATAAAATTATAAAAATAGCTAATTCACAAATCGCGCACCCTGGTTGTAAGGATCCAAAGATCCCCGTGGAATTTAACATTGAGTTGAACATTGTATTCATGACAACAAATGAACATGCGTTTGAACAAATGAACATGCGTTTGAACAAATGAACATGCGTTTGTATTTAGGTTTGCTTGGAAAAAGCTGGCCCAAACCGAGGTAGCGTTTTATTTCTTCAATTATTGAAATAATTAAATGTTTAGTAATACACTTTTATGACAGAAATATTAGCTTACTAGCCTACATGTAGCCTAAATAATTAAATTATTTCATTATCAACACTTTACTAGCCTAATGCTAATGTCTAGAATGAAGTGTGAATTGCGACTTCTCTTTGTTTTAAGTCGGTCTCAGACTCAGATCGCCTGTGGGGGGTTGGGGGTTCAGGAGGTGTTAATGTTCTGTCTTTCATATGCAGAGTGAGCCTGATGACCAGGCAAAGGCAAAATACTTTTAAGATAAATCTCTCGATGTGTCCAAATGTAGGCCCTTAAATTATAAATATTGTAGTTTTATGTATTGTATTTAAAGAGGTCTCACACACACTTTCAGTTGAAGTGTTCAATCCATTTGTTTCAACAACAAAAAAACGTGAACTGAAACATGAACTATCGGCGAAACACGTTCTTGCCAACTAAACGAATGCAAGTGAGCCGCAGATACAGAGCGCTTTTATTCTCGATCCACCTCGTTTTATTGTACGGTGAATTCAACAAGGCATTCTGTGTCTTTGAAGCAACAAAGGCTAAATCATTTGTTACAGTTTTTTTCCATGATTTGTATGGATGACACACAGCGACATACTACAGTATTATCAGCTGTATGATGGGTCGAGAGAGACCCGGCGCGCGCAGTGCAGGGAGACTAAATAAACTAAAATAAAATAGATCCAGCGCGAGAGAGAAGCAAAGAAAAACGCATGATCTTAATTTATGTTGCTTTGAACTATTTTCCTACTGTTTGTTTATTTAGCTGCAATTTCTTTGGCAATAGCCTACAGATTTAAAATGTCACAAGAATAAGATTCTGTTTCTTACTTAGAAAATAAACTTGCATGTGTTGCCTCAGATCTGCGTTTGAATAGCGCGCGCTCTCGATGGGCGTGTCACATTAGCAGAGTAATGAGCTGCCAGAAGGATAATGAGAACGGCTGATCTCTCGCTCTTTTTATATAGATTACATAAACAGAGAATATTTCTTTTAGTTTTGAATTAGATAATTTAAAACTACACACTTAAACATTATAGAGATATATATCTCATGTCTGAGTGAATAGTATTCGCTGAGTTTTGTTTAACCCTCTAAGGTCGGCAAACGCGCGGGCGCGTTTTGCTCGTTTTTTTTTTTACATAGCAGCAAAATAGACCTAAAATACTCCGTCAGTTTTGGTCATACAGCCTTAAGAAATATGAAAAAATAAGCTGTTAAATGTCTACTTTTTTATGTTCACTTACAATCGAAATAAAACATTGTGCTTTTGTAAAATAAAGAAAGTAAACAGGGAGTGCTTTCTGCCTCTCCGTCTCCGTGAACTTTTTTTCTAATGCACGTCTCTAAACTTAAACAAAACTCAGCGAATACTATTCACTCAGACATGAGCAATATATCTCTATAATCATTTAAGTGTGTAGTTTTAAATTATCTAATTCAAAACTAAAATAAATATTCTCTCTTTATGTAATCTATATATAAAGAGCGAGAGATCAGCCGTTCTCATTATCGTTCTGGCAGCTCATTACTCCGCTAATGTGACACGCCCATCGAGAGCGCGCGCTATTCAAACGCAGATCTGAAGCAACACATACAAACCAGTCAACGCCCACAACAGCTGGACAACACACTCGCTGTGAGGAATAATAATATCGTGATAATCCTGGAAATTTTACCTAAAACGTGCTGGAGTAGCCTAACAACGGATCCAGCTGCAGATCATCTGTAAGTGCTTTGTCAGTAGCAGTTTTAACATTAAGTGACATGGCATCTGACGCACAGAAGCCAATGGCACATGTCACTATGCGTATTGGCACATCCGGTGGCTAGGAGTGTGACGAGACCCTTATCTCACGAGACAAAGACGAGACACGAGATTGGGTTCACAAGAACGAGACGAGACGAGATTTTTGCACAATATTTGATAGAAATCCTCAATGACAAAATTCATGACTGGAAAAATAGTCTGCAGGTGCATTTTGAAATGTTTTAACTAAATCATCTTGTAATGAATGTCATTTCAGTTCTACTTTATGAGTATGAATTATCAAATACATTAAAATACAACAATATAGAAGCACTGTAAAGGTTTTACCACAAACTCAACTGACTAGCTTCTCTCAAGTATGATTTCACACTAGTCTCTTCAGACTTACTGTACATTATGAGCTCCCAGAACTTCTGATTGAGGCTGTGTGTGACCTCTTATTAGTGCAAACGATAATTAAGTGCAAGTGCAACCATAATCAAAGTAGGCCAACTCTCTCTGTATTCAAAGTGCAAACAGAGACCAGAGCCACAACTACAACGTCCAGAGATAGGTTTGATATTGGGAGACGGGTTATTGTATGCAGTCTAATTTGCGCGCATCGTGTTTACTTTCACTTTCACTCCGTAGTGGCGGTGCTGAACGCGCGTTCTACAAGATAAGGGGCCATTCACACAGAGTGCGTTTTTCCTTTGTAAAATGCGATACTACGTAGAATGGGGGAACTGATTTTAACTTGAGCGCCACGTTTTAGAATGCTGAGTCATGCGCGAGACGCTGCAAAAGTTGCAAGACGGGAGCGCAAGGTTACACATCCGTCTAGCGCGTGGATGGAATGGAAAAGTACCGCACTGGAATGGAAAAACAGGTTCTGTGTGAACTGCCCTAAGACATCTCAGATCGACTCTCTGTTGCGCAACAAATCCTCCGCCTTCGTAACGCGATCAGTGAACTGATTCCTGCAGCACTGTCACACTCTGTGTGCGACTGCAACTCGTGCTGGATGAGCAGAGGAGACGTTTACAATAGCAAAACCACAGTGGAGGCGGCCGGTGCCGCGGTGTACACCGTAATGTGAATGTAGCGGTGGCATATTCTATTTCTAATTATGGCGATATCGTGAGACAGCTTTTCAGTCGACGAGACATCTCGTCACATTTTAGTCTCGCGAGATCTCGTCACACCCCTACCGGTGGCACATCCGGTCTTCATTGGCATGTGCCAGTGGTGGAGTGGCATGTGTCACTGAAATCGCGACACGCTGACACTGACATGACACCTGACTGACACCGAGTCGCGGAACATGTCACCGTGTTGAGACACCCTCCAGTAGTGACGGACAGATTAATCGAACACCTATAGCCTACTGACGTAATTGTGGCACGAAATCCTAAATAAATTGCCTAATTTTGTGATATTTAAAATATCAATTAAACGAATTAAAGTGCATTAATATTTTTTCAAACGTGTTATTTGTGTCACGTCTGTATTTGATTGGTATGTGCCACTGAATGTTTTGTAATACCAGTGCTACTTTATGTTGTTTATCTCGCAAAGTCACAAACTGGCCATTCTACGAAAGACATTAAAAAAATCTAGCATGGGTCACTACGAATAACGCGTCCGTTACTGTAACCTTTATTTTTGCATGATGCTCCATGCACGTGTCACAGGTCGGGGGGGTCAAGCCAGACTGCACCCACCCCTAAAGCCCAGGACCACCTCGAGGAGCGTACCAGAAAAACCAGACAGACGAGAGAGTAAAAGTTGACAGGGTTTATTTAGTTAAGATCAATTAAAAGTCTCAGAGCTAATTCTGTGTCTCCCAACCAGAACGGGATCGGACCTCAGACGCCGGGAGGGCGTGGAGTTCTCTTCGGCAGCTCGTGCCGGTGCGTGGCCGGTAAGGGAGAAGAGGAGTCGGCCACCCGTCCACTGAGTGGGGGAGTATCCTGGTAAGTAGAACTTGTAGCTGCTTTGGTCAAGACGATGCAAGGAATATTTCTTATGTCCACCTCTCTTCACAGCGACATCACATACGGCGTTGACAGATCCTTCAATCTGCACAGCAGGGTAAGTAGTTCAAGTAGTCCCAGCTTACGGCTGGGAGATGCTTCGGTCACGAGGAGGAAAGGAATATCTCTGATGTCCACCTCTCTTCACAGCGACATCACATACGGCGCTTGGCTAGGAGAATCCTTCGATCTGCACAGCAGAGTAAGTTAATACACACACACACAATCTTCCAGCAGGTAGGGAGAATCTTCACACTAAACGCCTGGGTTTTTGTTACGGTGACAGTGGTGGGCTTTCGAGGTGGTGAGCGTACGGCATTAACTCTGCATATATTCCCCACACCCTGTAACTTCACTTCAAGCAATTTCTTGTTTCAAACATACCACTTCAGGCACTGCATATCCACTCTTAGTGTAAATAGAGCCAGCACTCACCCAACGATTGCTCTTTCCACCGTCGGGCTGGATCGAGTCCCACCCAATAGCGAGGAAGTGCGAATGCCTCCTTACTGACCCGGGGACCGAACGTTTCTTGCCCACACTCGTAGGAGAAGACGGGAGTTCAACTGATCACTTAATCCACACACTCTCCGGTGATACAGCCCTCGTGATCAATCCACTTCACAACAATCTCAGCGCAGGTACATGCATTTAATCGAATTCCACGATCACATTACTTATCTTCCCTTCGATGATAATGGCGCGGCTTGGTCTGCACTTGGTCCTCGTAACTCACTCTCTTTCCGTCCTCAATATCTCCACTCGATCGCTGTTATATCTGTCGCACAGCCGAACGGCCAAACCCCACAACATTCTTCAAATACCTTCGCACGCCAGCCCAACCGTCAAAGGAATCCACTTCTCTCCGGGGAACACATCCGAAGAAAGGACAACCGGAAGAACAAACAACCGGTAGGAATCACCAACTTCCTGGTCTCTGTACTTCCTTTTTATATGGTTACTCCGCCTTCATAATCCTCGCACAGATCCCAACAACAAACTCTCCACACCAGATGTCAATCCGTCGTTAGCGTTGTTATGGTGACATCATGCGCAACCCGGAAATGAACCGGTGTTACCGCAACACCGTCCCGGGGGGAACACAATTCCAGCGGGGCTTAGTTCCGCTTTCCTTTCGTCACCCCGTGACCACACGCCAGTAGGTGTCAGTAAGTCCACACTGGCTAGCGCAAAATAACCTAAAACTTGCGACAGTTGAGGAACATCTGGCGGTGGTGGTGTATTTGTTTGCGAGAAGACGCTAGCAAAAACTAAAAAAATCAATAAAAAAAAACTATAATCATAATCACTATAATCATTATACTCATTATAATCATAAACTATCACTATATACCACAATAATTTTGGTCAAACATGAACGGTAAGTCAAGTGATTTCTTTGTCGATACTGAGGATGAGTAACTTGTCAATGTAATGTAAGCCATCGAGATAAAAATTCCCAAAAATGAAATACCCTTAAATATAAATAACGTAGAATGATGTAGATTCCATTGATTATTACATTATGTATAATATGCATGTCATGCAGTGGTATAGCCTGCTAGCTTGGCTGAGCGTAGGCCTACTTCAGTCGAATCGTAAAATGTTATATTCACATACCACTATCATTTATAAGCTATAGTTTAGAATTGTAATTATATAGTCTTATATTATAAAAATATATGATTATATAAACGCAATTGTTTATTAGGTGCAGTATTGTATTGTTTTGTCCCTTAGGTCCTCAAACGTTCAAAGATATTAGTTTAATTAGGGCCAATGAAAGGAAAAACTGCCAGCTATGCAGACAGGTTGTGGATGGGTCAGAAGAGCACCTTGAAAAAAAGCATTTTAAATATGCTGTGCACTTCAAAGATGGGGATTTTGGTGAGCATATGTTGATTTTGAAACATATTTTATTCACTAAATTATTAGTTTTATTATACACTATTCTCTTTGTGTTTTTTTTTTAACAGTTCTGTTCACTGTACCATGCTTTTGTGACAAAATTGACAAATTAAAAGAAGTCACTGGCATTGCTTTAAGTGTGACAGGATTTTACAAAGGCGAAATGCATTTGAAGATCATCTGCAGAAACATGGTAGGAATTAATTATGCGATTATTAATCATGCTATTGCCAAACACATAACCTATTAAAAAAAGTACTGTTTTCACTGACTTAATACTTGTTTTGCAGGTTGCATGGTAACACCATTCAGAGACCTGCCAAATAAAAGTATGCATTTGTTAATTTTATATTTGCAGTTATAATTTTCTGTTGATATTTCAAGCCTACAACACTTAATGTTTTCTGTCATTTCATATCTAAATTGGAAACTGATTGTTGTAACAGATAACATTTAGTCTTGGTCTCTATAGAATGTGTACATAACATGGTCCATAGCTATTAATTAAGCCTGGTACATAACAGCATATGACATACTAATCAAACTCACTCGCTAATTCTGAAACTGCTACTGTAATTTATTTACATTTTTAGGTGAGCCAAAGAAAAATGAAAATGCAGTGAGTGCTCCTGTTGGTGAGCAGAGCTTTCTGTGTTGCCACTTCTCATCCTTTTTTACTACAGCAGGGAGTCTTCGTTAGGGTTGCCACCCGTCCCTTAAAATACGGAATCGTCCCGTATTTACAAGTAAGATGATGCGTCCCGTATCAAATCAATAAGGGACGCGATTTGTCCCGTATTTTACATTAGGCCCACATATAGTTGAATAAAAACATAAGGATTTTGCAGTATGGATAATACTAATAGCAAATATAAAGAAATCAATTTCTTAGTAGAGAAGCTCATTGCGTGATTGCATTTTAGCGTCTTTGTTTCTATAGCGACTGAGTCTCGTGAACATGCGTTGTAAACCTGCACGTTTTTAACCCCTCGTGCGCTGTTCGGGTCTCTGACCCCAAATGACGTTTGCTGAAATAAATAAAAAATTATCTTTGTCCAAATGGCGTGAGACTTTGCACGGTTGACAACACTTTCTAGATCTACAAAAAAATGTCAATACATTTGAATAATATCTGTTTTTTATGTTAGTGTGTGTGTGTGTGTGTGTGTGTGTGTGGGGGGGGGGGGGGTCACACTTGTGTTGTTTCAACAAAATGTAATTTTGAAACAACATAATAGTTTTTTTTTAGGATTGATAGTTTTAGGAGGATTTATTATATATTTTTTAATTTAGGCTATATAAATAAATAAATAAATATTTTTTTTATACAAAAACAGTTTAAAAAAAGAGTAAAAAAGATATATATATTCAACAATAGTTGGCTAATGATGCTTCTGTGAAATAAACCTATGAACTGTAGCGCCACAAATAGAGAATTCTAAAGCTTCTAGGGATGTGCAAGATTATTCAACTATTTAATTACACGATACTGCTGCGAGTCGTCTTGGAGTTGTAAATACTAATCGTTTACTTGTTTTTACCCCTGAGGCCTGTTGCACAAAACTAGGATAAGGGATTAAGCCAGGATATCTTGGTGATCCTGGCTCAATTGATCCGTAATCCGGTTGCACTAAAGCTGGATAGGGGGCAGGAGGATATGTTATGGTATAAATTACCATGGAGATTTATTCTGTGGAGCTAGCCTGCTCCAGACCAGGCTAAATTCCAGGATCTATTTAATCTCATCCCTAATGTCAGTCAGCAGTCCCCACAAATGGAAACCAATAGTTATTTCACTGCTCACTATACATTGTTATCACATATAACTAGACCCTGTAGTGGCTATTTTATGATATTCATTGATCTTTAGTAAAAGATAGATGATTCAAAGAATGTCACATGTGTGACTCTCACTTGTAGTGAGAGAAGATTCTTTTTATGTACCTGGGAAGGCAGAAGGGAGAGACACTCCAGAGAACAGACGAACAAGGACCTCTGACCTAGATGTCAGAAGGCCATTTGGTGAAGGAGGGCTTAGTCTATGGAAAACTACTGGTAGGATGGCTCTGGCGGAAGAAGGCCTTGGAACGGGGATAAAAAAGCTGGTTCAGTCTGTCTGGGGGTGTGTCACTCTTCTGCACAGGGTAACAACTGTGTATTAGACTGCTCCTATTCTTGCAAGAATAAATACTTTTAATTTTATAATTTGACTCTGAGTCTCCCTTACGCAGTGATGTTTGTTTGATGAATTTTTTGCCACAACAACCCACTGTCATTATTTAAACGTTTGTGATCAATAATTTCAATGATTTTGGATAAATAATGATTTTTAGATGATATTACTATCATTAGATAATTTACAGTTTCCCATAGACTATAAGGCTATATATAAAATGATAGAATATTAGGGCCACAGAGAAAAGAAAAAAAAAAGACAAGTCATAATATTGTAACCAGTTGTTTTAAAGGAGGACAGTTGTTAAAATGACAGATGTGGGGCATTTCGTGAAATTGTACGGTTTCATAAACAAAGACATGCGGATGTGGCAGAATATTAAGTATCACATTGTCATAAGTATCAAAACTGTAAAAAGAATATCTAGCTTTTCTGCAGAAAGAACCAGCCTCATAAATGTATGACTTTATCCTTTTTCTTTAGTGTGGCCCTAGTACTCTGTCATATAAACAAATACACATTCCATATGAATATAAAAACACAATGTGTAACATTATGTTCCTTTATTGAATAAGGACAAAACAAAGCAGGTAAACCATCAGCTCCTTTCGAAACTGAAGTCACAGTCTACAAGATGGAAAGCACAGAATCAAAGCATATTATACAAAATGATACATACACATTCAAAGGTCTGTATATAACACACCCTGCATGTCTGCACACTAAAATAAATGCAGGACAAATCCATACACATCAACTGAACAGACAAATGAATGGATGCAGTAGCCTCCCTGCAGCCTTGTATTACACACAGTATACCGCACAAACATCATAAGAGGCCAAATTCGTAAAAAAACGAACCCAAAAAAACCCAAATTCCTCTGCCACCGCAGGACATATTTAACCAAAATTGAAAGCACACATACTAACTAAAATAATTCAACACATATTGGTCCCTCAGCAGCCGACCACTGTCGTCATCAGGGAAGATTGCCGGATTGTCCCAGTCCATGGCTGGTGGCACTCTGGGGGCTCTCTCCTTCCTCAGGCAGGCCACATTGTGGAGGACAGCACAAGCCACAGTAATATCACATGCCCTAACAGGACTGACCCTTAACTTGTGAAGGCAGTGAAAGCGTGCCTTCAGGAGGCCAAAGGTCATTTCAACTCTGGCCCTGGTCCTGGCATGGGCATGGTTGTAGGCCTGCTGTGCTTCCTGGGGGTCTGTGAAAGGTGTCAGGAGAAAAGGCTGGCAGCCATACCCCCTGTCTCCCAGCAACACACCAGAGAATTCACCTGTCAACACAAAATCTTCAAAATCAAAATCATAAACACAGTGATATTCTTGACACAGCCATGATGGTTATAAATAGGGGTTGTGTGGCTTACCTTGTGATAGGCACTGATAGATTTCAGAGGCCCGAAAGATTCTGGAGTCATGGACTGAGCCAGGCCATTTTGCCACAACATTGCTGATCACACAGTCAGCATTGCAGACCATCTGAAATCATAAGATGAGGAATATTA